>JAOWBN010254616.1:0-11445 GCA_028565015.1 Pinguicula moranensis | reverse complement strand
CCGCTTACAGAGATGCTCTGAAGAATTTCATCCAAGGTTACCAAGAAGGCATCCAACAAGTCATGGAGAAGAAGGAAGATTCAAAATCTCAACTGGAAGATGACAGAACCAAAGGTTCATGATGATATATCTATCTATTAACAAACAATTGAGTGATCCCCTCTTCTTGCATGATGGTTAGGTGATAATAATGTCCTATATTTACCATTAAGCATGCTGCTTTTGCACGATGACAGTAGAAATGATCAGTGAACATTCATGTTGAAGTCGGGAACTAACAATGTTTGGCTTGATGAATGTGCTGTTAGAAATTTGTTTAATAATAAATTCCTAGTATTTGACTTAAATTAATATTACTTGTAAGAATTCTAATAGTATTAAACTTTCTGCCTATAAATAAAAGATCTCATAACTATTAGAGTTGAGAAAGAGAGAAAATGAGAAAGAGACCAAGTGAGAGAAAAATAGAGAAATGTGAGACTTAGGATGTGTCTCTTTGTGTTTGCATGACTTGAGAGGTTTTCTTTATGCCTCCCTATTATTTTTCGCATCTCCTTTGTATCACAATATTGTTGTTTCCTATTAGATTAATTCTACTCTTCTCCCATAGACGTAGGCTTTCAGGTTGAATCATGTAAATCTTATGTTGTTGTCTTGTTTTGTTACTTCCATTTTCATAAAATCTGAAATATTTTCCATCAAGTAGTATCGGAGCCTAGGTTGTGAGATCTAGGGTTGGATATCAAAATGTGTAGTAAAATTGAGATCTTAATGATTTGGGATAAGAGATTTGTAATGTTTGGGCACAAGATTTGTTAATGAAAAAAAGGGAAGTTTTTGAGCAAATTTTCTGCGTTGACCAGTGTCGCTACTACTTTGATCGCCGATTTTCAAAGATTGAATGCTTCAATCGTGATGATCTTGGTATCGTTTGAAAGCCCATTGAGAAAGGAACAAAAACCCTATAATTTTGTGGTCATGTATTTTTGGAAGGGTCTTGATTTAATTGAATTTGATGAAAGTCGTTGTCCGTGAAGTAACATGTAGTCAACTTTGACCAACAATTGTCAGAGTTCTATAGCTCCGATTGCGACGATTTTGGTGTTATTGGAAAACCCATAAAATGATGAAGGGAATCCCTTAGGTATGGTGGTCGATTGTTCAATATGAGACAAATTTTGCACAAAATCGTGCACGGGTTTAAGGTTTGTTGGTTTCAATTGTGCTTTTGAAGGAACTTGTCATCCATTTTTTATTTTTCTGTTTTTTAGGATGACAACCGCTCTTTCAGACATTGAAATTGATGAAGAGAATTTGGATGGAAGTCAAGGAACACCTTCAGGTTCAGCCAAACCTACTAAAAAAAGGAAGTTCAATAAGCTTAGGTCGCCGGCATGGAACGATTTTGAGCCTGTTCTCGGGCCTAATGGGGAAAGGACGGGAAATGCCAAGTGTAAATTGCCAACAACTTATTGCATGTGATAGTAGAGTGGCTGCGACTTCAAGTATGCTTAAGCATCTAGCTAAATCATGTTCTAAGATTGCACGCGGGCTGATGGTTCTTGAGAAGCTTCAAAAGATCACATACAATGGTCCGAAGGGGAACACTCTAATGTTAGATGCTTTTAATGAAAAGCGTATTCATAGGTTGCTTGTTGAATTTATAATTAAAGAGACAACCATTTCTTCTTGTGGATAAACCCAGTTTCACCAAATTTTTAAATGTATTGTTAGGAACTTAGGATTTAGACTTTTGGACTTGGTATCGAATTTGCGGGATTTTTCGGTTCTGCGGGAAATACCCTCCCGAAACCTGAACTCTCAAACTTTTAGGGAATTTGGTTTTGCAGGACGGGAATGAGATCAAAAATTTTGGGATACTCGGACCGAATACCCGTTTGGCGAGGCCTAGTGGGTGGGTGGTGGTAACAAAATAATTTATCTATTCAATATTTATGAAAAAATAATAATTTACCAGTTCAAGTATAAAGATTAAACAATCTTAAAATATGTTACAAAGTTAACTAACAATAAAATGATTACAAAACATATATGTAAAATTTTATAACAAAAATATTTATATATTATTTTTATTTTTATTTTTTTGACAAAATAAGGCCCAATGAAGTGCGGGATGGGAGTTGGCCGGGCTAGGGCCCGGTTAAGCCCCCCTCCATCAGCTCTGGACCGAACCAATCAACAATTTTTGTTTGTGTTAATTGACGCTAATGTTAAATTAGAAAATCTTAAGGGTTGTATAACAAAATTGATACACAAAAAATATTAATTATAAACGATGAGAACTGAGACCTATTTTGTACAATAATCTAATGTCAACAACAAAATACAAAGTCCCTGTTTTGCGCAGCCTTCTTAAAATTATAATTGGCTTATAAGCACATTTTTTCAAAAAATAACTCCTCATTTTTTGAATTTTTTTTCTTATAAGCCAATTATAAGTATAAGAAGGTTGCACAAAATACCCCTAATACTCACTTCCACTTTTGTAACTTGTTTTACAGGCAAACTTATCCGCGCACAACCAACATAATAATTGTAAACTGGGTCTTAGGCCAATAGCAAAAGCTAAATTCCATAAAAAAAAAATTATAATAATGAACCTAAGGCCTCTCAATCAAATCAAAACACAAATTTTCAGTAAGCAAGTCTGTCCAAGTTCTAAATCTGAAGTGTTCTAACTACACAACTTTATCCAGTATATTCCCAAGTAAGTTGGGGTTTGAGGGATTTGATGTACGCGATTTTACCCTTGTAATTATACAAAGAGACCGTTTCCGTTTCGCGACCCAGGCGAGTATCGATCCCTGGACTCACAGTTGTGAGTTATAGTTGCTCACCACTTCAGCCACCAGGACTTGATTCCAAGTGATCTCACTACTATTCCTAAATCAACACCATCTTCATTTCATCTCTAGTGTGAAGAGGTTTTATCTTTCAGCTTCATTTTTTTGAAAGGGTAAGATGTGGAAAGAGATGATATTTGAAGATTGCTAGTTGAGGAATATAAAATGTATGCAAAGGAGTCAGAGAAATGAATGATGAAAGAGGTTCAAGGTATTTCAATAACTTAATGTAATTAATTCAATTCAACTATTTCAATCATTCATTAAAAATATCAATTATAAATGTTTTTATATTGCAATCACCAGCAGTTGTCTTCCACGCCGGGGCCTGGTACGAAATCCACTTCACTCTCCCTAAACTGAGAAGACAAAAGAATGCAAGACAAGTGTAAGATAGAGTGATTTTATCATTATACCCTCGTGTTAAACACTGATACAAAAATTAACACTGAATATAATTGTCCATTTTGTATTGTCTTGCACTTGGGTTGTGCTCTTTTATCGCTATATCATTTCTCCCCTAAACTTGGCTGCTCCTCTCCTAATATGCTTTAATTAATCCTAATTACGTCTTTAGCTAACCCTATCTATATAAATACCAGGGGAGTCTCCACATTTTGACCTTCGCCCCCCTTGGCCCGATACGGTTTTATCTGCTTCCATTCCTTCTCTCCCGTTTCTCCTATCTTTCTTTCGTTTTTCGTTTTTCTTTTTTCCGTCTTCTGGAGTCCTTCCTCCCTTTGAAGCCTGGAGGAGCCTCACAATTTTGTACAGCTCTTTCAGGTAAAATTACGGGCTTCTATATGCGCCTTCTTATAGTTGTGATGAACTGATTTGCTTTTAGTTTTTTTTTTCTGCTCCCTTTTTTTGGTGGTGGTGATGGGGTTCGGTCCGAAAGAGCCTTTACTGAATCAACTGGTATTACTCCTTTCTTCAATATATCTGCAGCTACTTCTGATTCTTAGTCTAGTGGCGCAAATTAGTTCTTGTCGACTTTGATAGTTTTATGTTTTTGGGCAACGTGATTTGAAGAATTTTGATACGAAAATTTTCAATCTTTGCCCCCGTTGCGTTTCTAAAACTAAAAGATATTTCTTTAAGGCAAGATTTGATTTTGTATGAGAGAATTGTGAACTTTTAAGCTAATGTGTACCTATTGAAATTCGAATTTTTCCGAGTTCATGGGATTCAAAAGCTTTGCGGACAGGTGGAGAAAATACTAGGTGTTTTCTTCATTTCTGGTAGCTGAAAGTTTTGACCTCTTTTCAATCAAGACAGATGAGCTTGTTTCTCCTATGAAGTCGTGTAGCCACGAGTTTTACTTGATCCTTTAGGAGTCGAGCACAGATCTACCCAATTCTCTCCTAAAAGTGTTGTGCTTACGAGATGTTTACCGTTTTGTCTGTAAGAAAAAATAAAAAAATCTATGCGGAGCTCATCTCTTCTTCTTCCCTCGTTGACCGGATCTCATCTTTAATCAAATTTGGAACCGCGAAAGTAATTTACTGTATTTGTTTTCAAGTTTTTCTGAACCATGTTTACAGATCTGCTAGTTGAACATCTGCAGTTATCTGTTCCTAGCAAGATCTCACTTTTTTTTGAAAATTTGCAGGTCGTTTTGTATTGCAAAGATCTAGAAGATAGAAAAATGAATCACTGTGCGATCAAGCAGAACAGGTTCGCCACCCACGAAGAGGCCTGGTCCGGCTCGGTCACTGCCACCGGATCTCTGGAGAAGAAGGAGACGGTGGTTTGCCCAAAGCCACGGCGGGCCACCCTTATCCACACCACCCCTGACCCTTCTCGTGTCATACCTTTGAGATGGCATGTGAGGTAAATTGTTTTAACTTTTGCATCTTTATGGTATATTCATCATAGTCTTTGTTTTCATTAGCATCTGAATTGTTTTTTGACTTTGGCTTTTGATGAACAGCCTTCAGCAAGAGGATTGTGATGCCAAAGCTGGAAACGAACTTCTAGACATAATCCTTGCCAAGGTTTGCCTTCTTTATTTTCTTTGCATATTTACTCACTTCATTTAACTGTACTAATTGTGTAGTACCACTCCATAAATTAAGTTATGCAAGAGAAAAGTATCTGATCTCTGAACCTTGTGGCCTTAACTTTGAATGTCTTGCTAGTTCTTTCAAGAACCTGAAATTTCTTGGATGCATCATTTTTGTTACTTCGCTTGATCTGATTATGGATCTTGGTTTTGAACATCCAGGGTGGTAGGGATCCAGATGAATTTCCACAGGTCCCCTCGTCGTCACCCCCATTTTTTTCTGGGTCCCCGCCGAGTAGAGTTTCTAACCCACTAATTCAAGATGCACGGTTTGGGGACGAGAAAGTTACCCCTATTTCCGCACGAGCCATACCAATCCCCTCTGGGCTAGCACCGTCCCGTGTTCGTGCAAGTTTTGGTAGCAATCCATCCGTGAGGATCGAGGGTTTTAATTGCCTCGACAGGGAGAATAGGCGCAATTGCAGCATCCCTGCCTTGGCTTAAGGAGAGAGCATTATACATAGGTTGATGTCATCAATCCGCCATCCGCTTTGGCGGATTGATGAAACAGAAGAGGAGAAAGAGAAATCAAATGTTTTGTTCAAATGAGCTAAGTCGATAGGTCCATGATCTTTGATCATTTTGTCTTGTTAGTGTTGTATATAGGAATGATGTTTCGGGAGAAGTTGTCTGTAACTAAAGCCAATGCGTCAGCTGTAAGTAGGAGTCTGTCAGATCACAAAAAAGAGATGGTATGAGTCTGTCGGAAGTCATTGAGCAAGAAATAATTAGCGAGAGTTTTTGGAGCCGTCCTCTCTTTGTAATATTGTAAGTAAGAGATGAGTGGAGTGGGCGTGTTCCCTTGAGAGTACTCTGTTTGTGTGAGTTTTTTTGAGGTTTCCTTGGTCGGAAGAAATGCCCTCCGAGTGGAATTGCAATAAGTAGCCATCATCTTCTTGTATGGTAAACTTTGACCTGAGAATCGGGTTGATCTTCATTACAGTTGATGTATATATACATTTGCATACAACAGTGTTTCTGCTATAAATAAGTTTTCAGTTTTCCGGTAATGATTGATGGATGCTGAAATAGTGTCTCCGTGTTTGTTGTAAACATGTCGCAAGTTTGTGGTCGACAAACCAAGTTTGTTGACGATAAGTTTATCCTCCTCATCAGTTTGTTTTTCTTGGGAAAGATGACTGATATATGCGGCCACACGACTTCCATTCCACGAACGGCAGGCTAACACGCAAAAAACGGACTATAGAATACAAAAACAAAAAGTTTTGTGAAGATAGAGATCAATCCAGTTGATGACCGACCTCTTGGGACCAGCAGATTTTGTTTCACCTCGAGACTGAATGCTGTTGATGGCTAAGGCAGGCTTTATGGGATACAAGGCATATATTTGGCGAAGAAGACACCATTTGGGAGAGAAAAATGTGTACTTTACACTAATCAATTTATTGGAATTACAAGGACGAAGTAAGAGGTGCAAGCCAAAGGCTCGTCAAAATGTATAAAAAAAAGGAGGCTTGCCAAATAATATTCAAAAGGGTTCTTGTTTTGTAAAACAGGTGTAGGTAATTGATTTATCAGAAAAATAGACGTTTAGAAAGCATCAACCCAAAATTGTGAAGGAAGATGGGCCTGAGTAAGGAGAGTAGACACATTTTTATAATAAAACGATGTTTTTCTTTAAAAAATGCATTTTTCTAAGCCACATGTGGACATGCGATGCGATGAATAATCCCATGTTTTTCCAGAATTTGTCAAACATTATTAGAAAGAAATTCACTCCTCCATCGGATTGAAAAGCTTTAATTTTTCTGGAAAATTAATTTTCTATTAATGCTTTCAAATTAATGAAATTGGAAAAAACAACAGATTTTTACTGAATAGGATATAACCAAGAAAAATGAGAATAATCATCAATAAAAATTACATAATATTGAAATCCTTGAATGGATGCAATAGAAGTGAAGCAAGCTTCAGAATGAATTAGATCTAATGAAAATTCACACACAATCAGATGAACAAAAGGATAACTTTTTATTGACTGACATGAATCGCAAACATGAACATGTTTTATTGACCCATAAATTTGTAACTTAAAATTGATGAATAGAATGACTAACCGTGCTGGACATTGCATGACTTAAACGAGCATGCGACTTTGAAAAATCAACTTTGACACCTATGATGCAGGTACAAGGCACATTTCACTTCAGATGGGCGAAATCCAAGTGTAGAGCGTACAAGCAAGGGCGAAGACATAAAATAAATTTTTTTTTTTTTGAACTTTGGTCACCCTCAAAATATTATAGTTATATATATGTTTGTTTTGTTTATAAGGTTGGTTTGGATGAGTTGGTAGAGACATAGAATTTTAGCGAATTGGTCATGGAATCTAATCCCATAGGCTTTCTTATCACTATCTTTATTAAAAAGACGAAAAGAAAAAAATTAGTGAATGGGGATTCTAACCCATTCATGAGTTTGAAGTGCAAACTACTAACCACTAGATCATAAAACTTGATTGCATAATTTCATTTCTAATACGTCTTTATTGTTTTATTTTGATAAAATAGTTTTTAATGATATATATATTTAGTTTTTAATATAATTATTTTATTAGTTTAATATGTTTTGGATATTAGTGTGGCTGATGCGGGCAGCTGGATCAATGGCAGATGGGCCTGGCACTGGAGGTGGAGAAGGGCAATTCTTATCTCTGAACATTCTGATCTAGCAAATCTGAATAGGTTATTGCAGGGCACTTCTCCTCAAGCATCTATTCAAGACAAACATGTCTTCAATCTCAGCAAAGATGGAAGATACAAGGTCGAAATTCCTATAGATCCATCATTTCTAGTACACAGTATACCTTTCCAAAATCTCACATAACATTTTCTAAGCACATTTGAAATACTTTTGCACCTAAAAAAGTTTGTATCTTTGCTTGAAAAGTAATACAAAATGCAGTGCCTACCAAAGTTGTTGGAGAGGAGAAATATAATTGCTACTGATCTTAAAACATCTTGCCCATTATGCCATTCAGCGGAGGAAACTGTAACTCACCTTTTCTTTGAATGCCTTATATCTTCTAAGCTGTGGCAGGAGGTAGCCTCCTGGCTATCAATATCTTTTGCACCAGGTGGAGCCTTCACTCTCTCCCTGCTGGAGTTTTCTGCCTTTGCACCTCAATGTGTTAATGTGCCAGTATGGAACTCAATATGGTTATCCATGTTTTGGTCCATTTGGAGTGTAAGAAACAAATCTCACTTCACATCCTCAGAACCTCAAATTCCCCTATTGCTGCATGGCATTAAAAGGTATTCCTTGCTGTGGGTGAAAGTGAAGAGACAAACTAAATTGTTCCCCTATAGTTTCTCTGACTGGTTATTACATCCACAGGCTTGTTTGAGTTTCCCTTCTTAATAGGTTCAATGGAGCACGACAGAAGCTAAGGAGGCCAATCTACTGGTCAAAGCACAAATTAAATTCTAGTGCAACATGGATGGTTCTATCATGGATTGGTTTCTCCCACTGGGGGTACAAACCCTTCCCCCCTTATCCTCAACCCCCCTTGTCTCATTATCAATGCTGACTTGATTGTTTATTTGGAGTCCACATGGTACAGGTTAGGTGAAGGCCTCAGAGGTTATCCGGACCTAAGACTATTGATTTCATTAATGGAATTATGGAGACTTTATCCTGTGCCACATGTCTCACTCACTTGTCTAGTCATCAGACGAATATACCTCTATTTGGAAAGGAACGTTGTTCAATTTGAGAAGATTCTATGCTATGGTTCGGATGTAAAATGCCTTCTACTGCAGATCTCCTACTCAGTGTTTCCTTCAGAGAAGAAGGCTAATGTTCAGAAAGAACAGTACCACAAGCTATTACATCCGATCCACTTGGAAATGCTATGTGATATATCTCAACAATAGGATCCTGATAAGTGAGGTAACTACCATGGGGAGGTTTCTCAGTATCCCAGAACGCAGCGAGGACATTTCTTCTACAGTTTAATCTCTGGACCTACAGGTGAATGAGGTTGTGATGTTGCCTGGAAAGCGAACTGGTAAATCTCTGTCCAACCTGATATGCCCTCTTTTTATTACAGGGATAACTCATCAAATAAGAAGAAGCTATGTACCAATATTCCTATAAAAAAAGGTATTGATAAGTTGATAGTCATGATATTCTGTTTGGTGAAAAGCGGATAATGATAATGATTTGAATGCGGAGATGTTTTATGTTCTTCTTTGAGGCTAGGTGAGCCATATACCAGATCAACCTTAACTATACCGGAGGGTACGATGGAATGATCGGATATACAGTTCGTGATCAAGCAAACAACCACTGAGTTCATCATAGTGGGTCTAGTACTCAGGATGATTTGTCCATCTCGCTTGTTGTTTTTATGTACATTCCTGTAAATAACTTTATTTTCTTATATGAAATTTGGCTTATTAAAAATATTTTGGATTGATAGTCAACCCAATTGGTTTATTTAACTAGTTTTGACTCTTTAATTTTTTTATTATATTTTTTAATAGTTTTTAATATATATATATATATATATTGTAGTTCTTTAATATAAGTCTAATATGTTGATGAATTAGTTTAACTCTCTCAGTTTCTACCGCGACATCTTAATATGCATACCCCCATTGGACCAGACCAACATATCTGTTCAAATCGAAACAACTTGACTCCCCTTCCCTTGATTTTCTGGCTCCGACGCTGGGTACAAGAATTCCTCACTCTGTCTGTGCATGAGTATTGCCATTGTCTTCATGTCCTGAATATCGTAGGCATCATCAGAAAGAATACAATAAATTTTATTATCAATGAAAAATTGATTAATAGAAAGAAGGTTAGCAAAAGCATTTGAACAATGAAGAATATTATTTAATTTAAGAGAACGAGAAGAGGTATGGCTTTGAGTAGATCCAACGTGAGAAAGTTGTAAACCTTCCCCATTACTAACAACAACTTTGTTGCAATGCAAGTTGATCCATGCTATTCGTGATGTGTTGATTAGAGCCACTATCAGTAATCCGAGTGCCAGATTCTAGAGCAACATTGGTTTGGGCAATCAAAGTCGTAAGTTGAGTGGGGGGATGACACATTGATAAGTGTAATCCATGTAGTGGTACCAGTCAAGGGTTTCATGAAAGAGGCCTTTGCAGATCTGGCATCATTCTCCCTCGGAAGCATTAGAACTACCGCTATTGGTTTAGAACCGGGCTGAGAGGGCACCAACCTATCTTTGTATGGGACAAAAACTTTTGCACCAACTTTGTCGAGATTTAATGAGAAGTTCGAAGTCCAAGAACGGTGGAGAGGGCCTTCTCAGAAATAGTAGAGATAATCCAACCAGCAACTAATGGTCCTTCTTCATCCATGAAAAATATTGAGGGTTGGATTGCTCAGAAACCTTGACAGATGCATCGATTTCCTTCAGAGTTGAAGGGGCACACAACAGTGCCATGAACGATACCCATAAGATCTCCTGGCTTTGAAGAAAAGGCATGATTTGGGCGGACCACATGAGGAAGTTGTTCCCATCGAGTTTGATGGACACTACCTGTAAAACATTAGGTCTGAATATGCCCGCAGTGACCATACCTCTAGGGATTTTTTGTTAAATAGACAAATTGTTGAAATATATAATGATACAAGGTAAACTACGCGCAAGGCAATTTATTATAATACAATTAATGTACACCACTCCAACTATATAGGATTTCTAGAAACTACTTCAGAATTCTCGTTAATAACCTCTCTGCAATACTAGTTATAAAAAAAAAAACCCTCTATATAATACTATCGTGATACATTTTGATACTCATTCCATCTCTGCTCGTGTCAGATTTAGTATTTTTCTTTCAATTGATAGAGCAAATGAATAGAGAGAAGCTGGAGACACTTTGTAAAATTCTAGAGTCATTGCATTGCCCATTGCCTTCTACAATGGCCCAATTATTTTATAAAATATTTTCAATGTCCCAAAAAAGGTCTCCCGCTGCAAAAGTACTTCTCTACAAATTTCAATTCACTCTTGGGATTGAAAGTCAATGGTTTATTCTGGGCAGTCTTTCTTCTCCCGAAGGAATACATACCTAGAGGTATGCAAATGGAAATCGGAATTCGGAAATTTCGATTTTTGAATTTCGGAAGAAAATTTTGAATTTCAAATTCGGATCAGATCAGAATATGATTTCAGTTTCGAATTATATTTTGGATCGGAATGGAAAAAGAAGTGAATTTTTGAATTTTCAAATTTTTTGTTAGAAAAATCCGAATTTTCGAAACATTTTTTTCCTAGCGTTTGGAAATATTTTTGAATTTGAATTTTTTTAAACATTTTTGTATTATTGTTCGGAAATTCTGATTTCCGAACCGATTTTCGAAAAAAATACGAATCAAGTCGGGAATCAGATTTCATTTCCAAAATAATTTCGGATCGAACGAAAATTGATATTTCTGAATTCTAAATTCGAAATTCCAAATTTCGAGTTCCGAATTTCGAATTTCGAATGAATACCCTATAGATACCTT
>JAOWBN010254615.1:0-23223 GCA_028565015.1 Pinguicula moranensis | reverse complement strand
ACCACTCGACCAATATCAAAGTCAAGTTGGAAAATGGTGATTTGGTGATATCCAAAGGCAAAGGCACGGTGGTTGTCTAAATAGAGGAAGGTACCAGACTCATTAAAGATATTCTTCTAGTTTCTTCTTTGCAATAAAATTTATTAAGTGTTGGACAAATGATGCAACATGGATACACTCTACACTTTGACGATAACTCTTGCATGATTTTTTATACGAAAAATGATGTAGAGAAAGTTTTTTTTTGATAAACCAAATGTCATTAACTAAAAATTAAGTATTTACAAAGAGAAAAAGTACAAGAAATACTGGATGCCTAGGTACAGGCTTCGAGATCTGTAATTCCTAGTAGATATACTATCTAGGATCTTTGCAAGTAATCTGGTTACCCTGCATCATCTTCATACCCCCTTCTGGTATAGCCACGGGTAATCTGGTACATGGCTCACCTAGCGTCATAGTATATCACAAAGCAGCTAAGCATTTAGATCATAGCTATCATCTGCTCTTCACCAAATCTGAATGTCCTGACTATCACATTGTCAATTCCCATTTTAGGGATCTTGGTACATATCTTGAGTCAGATTGGTGGGATATCCCTGTATTGACAGAAGGTGCTATATTCCGAGAAGCATTGTAATAGATCAAAGGAAAAGAAGATAGACTAGTATAGTCTACTTGTAAAGTACAAATCTCGTCCTTAATGTGGATCTCTTTTTATGACAAGTGTGCGTCCTGCAGTGTGATGTTGCTATGAGCAGTTTGTGATTAAAGATGTTCTCGAAATCTCATGTTAACATATCAGTGATATTCACCACGGATACCACTATAGTGTGAATTCCTTCCAGTGTCCAAGCTAACCTGTACCTCAAAGAATAAATAAAGGAGTGAACTTGCTCCATCATATGAAGAGTTAGGGATTAAAAAACTTCCTTGAAACCTCTTGTTCAGCAATTGGTATAATATGTTCCATTCCTCATTTGAGAGTTCCATGGGTACAAATATTGTGTGATGTCTTCATTCCTTCCAATAGCCAAGCTAACCTGTACCTCAAAGAAAATAAAGGAGTGAAACTGCTCCCTCATATGAAGAGTTAGGGATTAGAAACTTCCTTGAAACCTCTTGTTTAGCAGATGGTACAATATACTCCATTCCTCATTTGAGAGTTCCTGCTTTCGCGCCATCCAAAAGCAATGATCGCTTTAGAGGATGATTCAACACTTTTGCATCGAAGATTCAGGCATATTGTAACTTTGGTTTTTGTTGAACCCAATGGTGGACACAAGGGGCCAGGGGAGCCCTGGCCCTCCCTGCATTCCTCATAAACTTTGGTTTTTATTTTCAATTTTTCTTACTATAAAGTGCATCAACATTGCATAAGCACATATGACCACGAGAAGGAAGGATGAGTTAGATCTAGAGCCACTAGAATACATGAAGCTCACGGTAGAAAGAACTTTTTTACTGCTTGATAGGTCCTCTACTCATGTTTTTGGGTTTGATCTGATATGTGTGTCTGCCGGAGTATTACCCCTCACCCATTACAGGGATAGCTCACCAAACATAATCGAGTTGTGTACCAATTTTCCTATAATGGGAGATTGACAATGTGACATTCATGACATTATGTTTGGTGAAGAGCGGATGATGGCGACGATCTGAATGCTGAGATGTTTTATGGTCTACTATGACACTAAGTGAGCCATGTTCCAGATCATCCTTAGCTATATCAGAGGGAGGTTTGAAGGAAATACATGACAGTCAACTCAATCTCAAAGATATTGCTAGTTGACACCTTCTAGCAGGAACAAGAGTTCTTTGTACTTTGTATTTTTATTTCCTCTTTGTCCTTGTTCTTTCTTTTTTTGTACATACGTTATTTACACATAATGAATTTGACATATCAAAAAAAAATTGTTTTAATTATTTCATTTCGGATTTTTTTTTAAATTGAGTTTTTATCCTAAGCTTTTTTTTGGCATCTTTCAGCGACAATGTTGATAATTTTTACTTCGAGTTTCTTTTGAATTGAATTTTTATTTAGTAATTATTGTCTTGGTTCTATTTTACAAATCTATTTATAGTTTTTTTTTATATCTGTTTAATAAATATGTTATATTCGTGTAAATCTATTTTGAGAAATATTTATATAAACAAATTAGGTAGTATAAATAAATTAGATTGTATAAACAAATTATTTAAGTTGATAAAATTATTATTTTTCTTAAATATTGAGCAAGTAAATTATTTTATCATCCCCTAAAAAATGTACATTGCTCTCTTAAAAAAAATTATTTCCCCCTCTGAAATTTTTTTGGTATTCCCCCTCTCCCCAATTTTTTTTGGGCCCCCCTAAAAATTTTATCTGCGGCCGCCCTTGATTGAACCTCACAATTTTGCAGAAGCATTTAAAAGAGCCTATATGGATTACAGCCATGGAGGAGGAGATGCAAATGATTAAAGAAAATAATACATGGGGGATGGTGAATTGCCCTGCAAACAAAGAAGTAATTGGGGTGAAATGGATATTCAAAATCAAGCTGAAACCAGACAAGACCACCAAAAAATACAAGGTTAGGCTCGTAGCCAAAAGCTATGCTCAGCAATATGGAGTAGATTACTATAAAACTTTTGCTCCAGTGCTTGATTAGACACCATCCGAACTTATGTAGCACTTGCAGCTCTAAAACATTGGAAAATCTATCAACTTGATATTAAGTCTGCATTCCTCAAAAGAGAACTTGAAGACAAAGTTTACGTAAAGCAACCTGAAGGGTTCATGGAGGAGCAAGGAAAGGTGTGTCACCTAAAGAGACAAATATATTGATACTCCCCGAGTTGTCCCATCTGGCACTGTTCGATCTTCTATTTGTATGTGAACTGGTTCGAGGTTATTATAGTACTTTCCTCAGGCAAGTTGAGGATGGTATGGCAACGGAGTGTTATAAGGTGTTGGAATAATATTAATTAATCCATTTGATTAATCAATTAAACCTAAAGCCCACTTAACCACAAGCCCGTCTAACAACCCAGTTAAATCTCTATATAAAGGCTACGTGCCTACTGAGATTAATATACGACACAGTCACTCACAATCTCATGCGTTGAGAACCAGAGAAATAATATATGTTTTCTTTCGGCTTGTTCCCAATCACCCTCGGGGAGGAGATTTGGTTCGTGGATTCCAAAGGGACTTTTATAGCCCCTTCAACGTGATTAATTCAGTCCTGGAGATTACGATCCAGATACGCTTCCACATCAATCAGGTATCGAATATCTGTTCTTAATTAGATTCGTTCTTCTAATTTTAGATCCATTCTGTAGTCTACAGATACAAATCTCACCATGTTACATTTTGCGACACAAAATGGGGCACCTATGCTGCTGAAGAAGAGCTTCATTTGAGCGCTTAAGAGCACCATCACCTACAACTTTGTTATGCTTGCCCCACCCAGTCAAAATGTTGTGATTCAATAGAAAGACCAAGGAATCTTGTAAAACATACGTTTGAAAACCAAAAATGAAATATGATCAATTATGTGTAGTGGAGTACCTTATTAGATTGGGAAGCATATGTCCTTCAAAAACAACTGAGCGGATATTGAGCAACCAGGCATGAACCATTGCCCTTGCGGCACCAGAGGACATGAGATGTAAATCAAGGCAAGATTTGGACCACGTATTCTCCCAAGCTGTTAGACTATGTAAATTAGGATGGGATCAAAAGTCTATCCTTGAAAAAGGAAAGGATCAAAATTGATCCTTTCCTTAAATTGACTTGATCCCTTTCTAATTATAATCCTAAGTTTTTCCTATAAGTGTAACACTCAATGAAAAAAAACAAGCAAGAAATACATCAATCTTTCCTCCATCGATTCCCTAAAGTCACGGTTCAGGTATCAGAGCCAATGACTTGATCCAACTGATCAAAACACAAAGCCTCATCATCTACCGACGGATCTGCCTGCCAGGCTTATGACAACCGGCAACCAAACCTTGTCAGTTCTTCCGACGGCATCACCAGCGATCCCAGCCACGGAAGAACTATCAAACCAATTTGCTCAAATCCTTCAGCAAATCAAATCTCAAACAGAATCCAACCAAGCCATTACTATCAACCTCAAACTCACGGATCATAACTATCCACTATGGAGAAAACTAATGAAGATGGCAATCGGGGGATGGGGCAATCTCAGCCACATCACAGTCAACCTCCCCTCCCCCGCCAGAAAGTGATTCAACCTTTCACAAATGGGAAGCTGTGGATCTGAATATTTGCTCCAGTATCTTAGGGGTAATTGATCCTAATCTACTTGACAGATATGCATCGTTTCCCACTGCCAAAATGTTGTGGGATGGGCCACAACCTACAACAGTGGAATTGACTAACTGCAACTATTTGACCACGCCGTCCGAGCAAACCGCCAGCCACAGGTCCAGGATTCATTGAAGGAGCTATACACTGCTCTATAGTGGATCTGACAGAAAATAGACAGACGCCAACTTAACCTCATGAAGTGCCTAGAGTATGTCACAATTTTCAATCGTCTCCAACAAGAAACACGATTATTTCATTTTATTGTTGGAGTCGACCTAAATTTGATGCTACTAAATGGGATCTACTCAAAGCCGACCGCCTGCCCTCGGTTGTAACAGCGTATGCCGTATTCCAGCGAGAGAAGTCCGCATGCGATTCCTCAACCCCAGACATCTCGCCAGCGACAAGGCATCTCAAGGGATTGGTAGCGACTTTACAACCAAATCCCGGTCAGATTTGACCTCAGCCAAATCATCATCCTGGGGTGGCGACATCGACAAATCCAAACTCTACTACACAGACTGCCAAAGATCCAGCCACACGACCGAGCGGTGTTTTAAGAAAATTGGATTTCTCGATTAATACTTCATAGACAAGAGTCGCAAGCCGGGTGTTGGTGCCACAACCATGGAAAAAAGTGAAGCCTCCACCAGCAGCGGCGGGAACCAAACAACCCAACCTGGTTTCAAGGCAATTGCCATGATGGACCGTGGATGAAGAAAATAATGGCGTGACTCAGAACAGCGCATATCAGTCCATGAAGTCTGCTGAAGTTCCGTTATGCTCCCCGTGAGTTGGTCCGAAATTGCCCAACAAATTCCATGAAATTCCGTCTCGGTCCCTGCACTGTCTGAAACCAAATATCACCCCCACCTATCTACCAAAATTGTCACAAATTCCCCGCAATATCCTAAATCTCATATACACCCCCATGCCTTCCAGAAACTTTCAAAAACACCCCAGCAGTCCACAAAATTCCCAAAACACCCTCTCCAGCTCGAAAAATCCCAAAATAACCATAAAAATTTGTGCTTCGCAAATCCCAATTTTTTTGGATCCGGATGTTTTGATTTCGCTTCAAATAATTACTATGATGGGATCACTTCATCCACTGCCTACTCTCTTTTTTTTTTGGTACCCTGGTATCCGACTAATCGCCGACTAGTCCAGGACCCTACCCGTACGACACTCCAGGTAGGGATTCAACGGCTGAACTGGGCAAGCCCTGTCATAAAACCGGTGTCTGGCCCCAACGTCTTGCGTCTGGTGGGGATCAAACCCACAACCCCTCACTATAGGTGAGAGACTTATACAAAAATGCGCAGTTTACGGCGCGGCGCGTGAAAAGCTTGCGCCGTAGTTGTTCTGCTTGGTCTCACGTGCCGGCGCGTGACGAACATGTGCCGTCGTGAGCGGCGATGGAAGGTGGCAGACAGTGGCAGATGGTACTTTTCCGGTGGTGCGAAAATCGATTAAAAAAATTGATTTCAACAAATAATACTGGAAATCAAAAAATAAACTGAAATTATAACGGATTTAAAATAATCGAACGGATCGAATATAATCCGATCCGAAACCTCGCTCTGATACCACTGTAATCCAATAACTAGAACAGATTTAATATTGAATATAATTGTAACAAATCAAAACAACAAAATGTAACCTGTCGCGGAAGCGTGATTTGGATCTGAGTGTCTGGATAACGAGTCTACCAGAGTCTTGTTAGGTTTCCACGAATCAAGTCTACGCCTTGTTGGTGGCTAGGCAGACAGAGAAATCTCGTATATTTCATGTCTCTTGATATATCGAATGAATAAGCACGTAGCCTATTTATAGAGTGTAAGAACAATTTAAATAGAACTTTACTACTTGTACTGTGCAAAAAACGATTGTATGTTTTTTCTGACTTCCTGCAAAAAAGCATTTAATGCTTTCCTACAGCCATGACTGTGCCTGCAATCTGTGGTGACGCCGGTGTTGGAGAGTGGAGCAGGGATATCGGTGTACGAACCATAAGGTGGTTACGGAGCAATCATTACCGATGCACCTAGGTACATACCTAGAAGAGATGATATCAGTGGGAAAGGAAATTGATGAGACTGGAAAGATCCTACGACACTGGCGGTGTTGGTTGTGGGCAACGAATTTGCCTGAATTGATGGTCGTGAAAGCAACAACAGAGAGATGAGAAGGTTGCCAGAAAAACAACGCATGACTCTCAGCTTTCGCAATTAGCTCCAGAAATAGGGGCCAATTCTGATAGGGCTATTTGAGTAGTAGTAAGTCCTTGAATTATGGCCCTTACCATGAAGAAATTAGTGACTTTGATTAGAGGCAACCACGAGGCTACCAATGGCTTGCAATTTATCACGTAATTGCTTGAACTGGCGAGAGTAGTCAATAACATATCTCGAACCATGCTGTAAATTTTTAAGTTCCACACGTAAGCCATGCTCCCAGACTTTAAAGAGTGGTTGACTTCATTTTGTATGGCCAACCAAGCTTAACGAGAAGGAGATACCAAGAACAATACCCAATCTTTCCTCTGTGAGGAAAGAGATAATAAGTGAAATCTCGATTTGATCAATGTCCCTTCATTCAATTAATTTGGGACTTGGAGTCTCAGAATCGCCCTCAAACTCAAGAGGATAGTTAATGGTGCCATCAACTTAACAATGAAATGTTGAATACAAAGGAGAGCAGTCATCTAGCCACTCCAAAGAAACTAGTTTGTAGAGGTAAATTTGATGGGTAGCATATGAGTGAGAGATTGAATGTAACGGATTGTAGAATTTGATTGAGCCATTGGAGAAGAAAGGGGAGAGGATTGACGGGAATGCATGAAAAACGCCCGAAAAAAAGGGAAAAGAAGGATCGAGAAAGCTGTTAAGGGTGTGGCTTTGGTACTATGAAATGATTTCTGAAAGAGAATATTTTTGTAAAAATCACTACACCAATTGGGAGTGTTTCAAATGCATTATTTATACAAAATAATTACAAAAGATATACAAATAATAGAATCATAATACTGTCTGAATTTTAAATTATACACAATTAAGTCAAAAGAATTTTTTGTATCTAAGGAGTCTTCGTTAACATCATCCATGTCCATATCCTCTAAATTCAGCAGCAGTTCCTCTACATCTTTTTCCACTGATAAAACTGTTTGCAATTCATGTTAATCCACAATATTCAAAACCTTAATCACTGGCAGGGGTGTATTTACTAGTGGCACCAAGGGGGACTTAAAAAAATAGTGATATTTTATATTTTTTTATTAATTATATATGTTTAGTGTATTTTTTTTCTATATTGTGTTCCCTTTTGAAAAACAATTATACCTAAATTTTGTTTTCCCCTTTTTGTGTAACTCCTAGATCCACCAGTGATAACTGGTGATCATCATTTTAGGAGTTTTAAGCATTACTCATTATGTGCTCGACAATATAGGGATTCATGATCTAATAATTTTCATTCTTATTAGTTCTCTTTTATAGTATTTTTTTTAGTTAAGAAATTTTATTAGAAAGAATTAATCAAATTACAGCCCAACGGTCCCATTAGCCTCTTTTGTAATCCACTATTACATGATTAGCTTTGGCCATCTTAACCAGTCCGCTAGACCGTAACCAATTCTATTCAGTTTCTTCGATTGTATCACCAGCCACGATTGCACCTGAATTTCTACACAGATTTCTTGCGGTGATCTCCATTCTTGGCTAAAGATTACAGTGTTGCGAAGAAACCAGATTCTCCAATTCGCCATCTGTCAAATTAGCTGGAACCCCTGTCTCTGACGCTTCCCCTTTGCGATTTCCTTATGGCCAATATAGTTTGTGGCAGGATCACGGTGCATCAAGAATTATATTTCCAACCATGCGTAGATGCGCATCCAGAGCTCGTATGTCCAATCGCATATGGTGAATAGGTGATCTGTGGATTCATCATATTGGCAACATAGCTTGTATCGTAAATTCTGTTCATTTTGCTGTAATATGTTTTTTTGTGTGTAGGTTTTGTAGAGTTGGAATCGATCTTGAAGTAATTGCCAATTAAACACAACAATTTTGAGGGGCACTGAGCCATCCCATAAAGAGTATAGCAGCATATGTCGGGGGAGGAGTAATCCTCGCGTCCTTCTGATCTCTTGATATGCGTTGGATACTGTGTATCCTCCATCTCCAGGAAGTCTCCAAGTCCATTCATCATTGGTCTCTTGTGGGATGTGTTCATCTACTAGTTGTTGTAGTTGATTGAGATAAGTTAATTCGTAATCGAAAAGGGGTCCTCTCCAAGACCAGTGCCAGATCCGTCTCCCCTCTACCATTTCAAGCTTTGAGAGCACTGTATGATGTTTATCATTTGCTGTTATGTATAATCTGTCGAATCTTTCACATAATCTATTTTCCCCAATCCGTTTATCCTCCCAAAATAAGGTTGTTAATCCATTACCAACTTTGATCTTTGTATTTCTTGCAAACCATGCTTCTAATCTGATAATTGTTAGCACTTCCTTCCACGAAGCTTTAGCTGGAGGTAGGACCTATTGCCCTCAAAATATATAGTAATGGGCCTAATACTAATTAGGCCCATTTCTATTCTACATGTATTGTTAACCCTAGTCCATTAGGGTTATCAAGTAGTATAAATAGTTAGTAGTTGTAAAAATATTACCACTTCTCCAAATGAAAGAAAGAGGCAGTTGAACTTTTCTCTCAATTTCATCAACTTATTTTTGATGGCTTTCTCAAGACCATTTCCCAAACCACTGTGGTTTTTTTTATAACTTCTTCATGGTATCGGAGCAGGTTTAAGGAACTGGGTTTAATCGCCTATTGTTCCTGAATTTCTTAAATATTCCGTTGCTTTTCCTTCTTGTTTTCGTTATTTTTTTGTTGTTTTTTCAGATCTTTGGTTTCTTGTTTCCGGATTTTTTTACTAGGCGAAAAGTTCATTTTTTTTGCTGTTTTCTTTGACAGATCTCTGTTTCTCGTTTCACAAGTCATTCTCCCTTTAGTTTTCACTGTTTTGTTTTATCTTCTATCACATTTTCTCTCCTTTTTTTGTCTCCTTCAATCTCACACCCATCTCGTCTCATGTCTCTTTTTCATCTATTCTCTACTCTACCTTTCTCGATTTTGTTACCCACGATTTTGTCACCCCGTGACAATTTTTTTATTTTTCTTTGTATTTCCTCTCACTAATATCTCTTCTCCTCAATTCCAAAAGTTTACAAATCCGCTTAAATTAGGCTAAAACTGTACTGGGCTGTTTGTTTGTTGTTGCTGGGCTGCTTGGCCTGTGTCATTCTTGCTAGATCTGGGTCGTTACCGTAGATCTAGGTTGTAACTGTAGATCTAGATCTGGGTCGTTTACTGCTAGGCCAGAGCATTCTGCTGGGCCATTTTTCATTGCTGGGCTAGGGCATTTCTGATGGGCCGTTTACTATTGGGCCAGGACATTTCTGATGGGCCGTTTACTGCTGGGTCAGGACATTTCTGATGGGCCATTTACTGTGGGCCAGGATATTTTTGATGGGCCGTTTACTATGGTCCACGACATTTCTGCTAGGTCGTTTACTACTGGGCCATGTAATCTATGTATGTTATCCAATCTTCACATGGTTTCAACATGTAAAGATTGTAGGGGAGTGTTGGGCCTAATACTAATTAGGCCCATATTTCTATTCTACATGTATTGTTGTCCCTAGTCCATTAGGGTTATCAAGTAGTATAAATAGTTAGTAGTTGTAAAAATATTACCACTTCTCCAAAAGAAAGAAAGAGGCAGTCGAACATTTCTCTCAATTTCATCAACTTATTTTTGATGGCTTTCTTAAGGCCATTTCCCAAACCATCGTGGGATTTTTATAACTTCGTCATATAGTATGTTGGAGTCTGCCATATTTATGTTGCATTAGCTCTGTACCACTGAAATCTGGGGTACGCAATAATCTCCATCCCCATTTTGCAAGTAGTGCTTCATTAAATGATTCCAACTCAATAACGCCAAGTCCATCATTTTCTTTTCTTTGTGTTATTTGCTCCCAAGCTATCCATGTTTTTCTTCTGTTTGTCTGATCCCCTCCCCATATTAATTGTCTTTGTAGCTGAGTTATCTTGCAGATAGCTTGTTTAGGTACTTTGAACATAGATACATAGTAGATTGGTAGGTGAGTGAGTGCTGCATTAATGAGAATAAGTCTCTCCCCAACAAATAGGTATCTTGTCTCCCATTGAGATAGTCTCTGTTTTATCCTATTCACCACTAGATCCCAGAGGGCAACTCTGTTATGATTCCCATTGAGTGGAAGGCCTAGGTAAATTGATGTTAGTGTTGTTTTTTCTGCAGAGTAGTAACCTAGCTAGCCTCTATGCAGTGTTCTATGGTAGGTTTATAGGATAGTTTGTACTTTGTGGTAGTTTACCCAAACATCTCTTGCACATGAAGCCCATGATATGTTAGCACTCATTCAATTGTATGCATTGTTAAATTGAACAAGGGCATTGTGGTTACCTGGAAACAACTCCACCGTTTGTCACTACAATCGGTGTCTACGGGCTTTGAGAGGGTTAGAAATCTATACTTGAGTTTCATCACGGTGCTTAGCACCTCATGGAAGGCCACACTTATTTTTTGGCCGCTCCCTTGAAAATCCGTTTGAAGTGTCTTGTTCTTCTGGTGGTGGGCTAATGTACGAAGGAAAATGGCGATCTTCTCCTGAACTGAAACGTACTGATCATTTTTCAAACCACCATTGACTCTCAAAACCCTACAAAGTTCGGTGAAGGCTATCTTGCGCATCCTGAGATTGTGGAAGCAATCTCGGTTGTTCGCTTGGTTAGTTTTTCCTGAAATGCATTTGTTCATATATATTATCTAGAACCAAGTACTTAAGTGGGGCATCACTCTTACGTTTCTGATGTGCTTTCTCATACTCTTCTTGCCTTACCAATCCGATAAGGACCAACATAACAATTCTCAACATATTGAAGAAGACATGTAATTGTCTAGGGTCCATAAATTCAATTACTGCGGAAAGGTGTAACGCAACATATATTAAATTAGCTCACAACTATGTTAGGCTATGAAACAAAAAACCCAACACGTATTACGCATCCACGAATGCAATACAACATACATTTTTAGTTTGCGAAACAGAAAACCCAACATCAGGAAAACACAGACAACACATCCATAAATATATAAAACATTAAAAGTAACCAACATTGAAATACAACCTTTTCACTCAAATCGGAACATAATCGAACTATGGTTCACTTTACCCGAACACATAACCCTAAACAACTTCAAAAGTTGTGTAAACATGTACCCAAACAAACATATAGCCGAACCTACTTGCATGCAAGCATATCAACCTAATTCTGAATAGAAATCTAATAACATAAGCCACACACCATATAACACTAATACGAAAAGCCTTAAAGGACATCTATGCAAAAAACCTAAATTTAATAAAAAAAACTTAGGCGATACAACCCTAGTTTGGGTAAATCCTCTATAAAACCATTAGATCTCAAAAATATTCAACCAAAAAACATGTATTTACAATACTAACCGTGTACTAAGACACAAATCTAAAAGAAATTTTACCATTTCCGTTGAGATATAGCGTATGACTTTGCAAGGCTGTTGGTGCAGTAGCTGCTCAGTCGTGGAAGTCCAAATATTCGCGCAAATGTCATTGTATGTTGGGACACAACCTAGGGCTACAAACCTACAAGAAGGAATTCGGATGCTAAGAGTGTTAGTAAAGCCAAATCAAGCTTTGGCGAAAAACAGGAGAACAAAGACCTTGGAGTTCGTAGATTCAAGAGAAGAGATCGAAACGGTGGGCGGGAGTTGAAATCTGAAGAGGGAAGTGCAAAGATGGAGATGAGGGTAATGAAGTCGAGAGAATGATATATAAGGGATGGCAATTGAAGTAAATAATGACGAAAGGAAGGTTACTAATAAATATAGATGACCTGATTGCTTGACCTATTTTCAATCCAGACATTGATATTTGGATTGAGAATACCGAGTTATGCATTTACCGTAACAGGTAACAAGAATGTAATCCCGCGACCAAAAAAAATAACTGGGCACCCATCACCTGTGCGTATTTTTAATACCGTTATTTATTTAGTGGTCACACGTTATCTCGCTAATTACCCAAACAGACTAAGGGTATGTTTTGTACCACTTATTTTTAAAATTATTTTTTTTATTCTCCTTTTTTCACATTATTTCAAAATCAATGTCTTAAAACTTCACTTCTCCTTCTCCATCTCCTTTTTTCCAGTCAAAACTCTTTTTTTTTTCAGAAAGAGGTAGGAGGCTACTTTTTTTTTCCACTTCTACTTTTAATGACAATTTTGTAAATAAATTAAAGTTATCTTACCAAATCAAACTACATACACTATTTAATCATAATTTTGATTTCAAATACTATTTTAATTACTTTTTTAATTTATCATAATTTTACCAAACATTCCAATATTACAAAATTAGAAGGAGAATGAGAATCAAAAGTAGAAGTAAAATAAAAAATAAATAAAATGTAAAAAGAAGTATGAATACCAAATCGAGCCTAAATCTTGATAAATAATCTCAAATTTACTCATGTGATTCATCAATGGCGGAGGAGTTCTTCAATGACGTTCCATTGAGAATATCATTTTCCGAATCATTCTGCAGCTCCTTACCTCGCCATCACCTAGATCATTGTCAGCCGCCGGTTTGGCCTGTCGTCGAGGCATTCAAATGCAATCTTCAGGAAATGGTACAGTTCTGCATCGCCGGATAAACTCGTGATCAGATCAGAATCCAATAATTCATGGCTCCTATTCTCTTTGTAGAGCTGTTTCACCCATCCGACCAGATTGTTATCATCTCTGAACTCTAACGGATCAATCGGCTTCTTTGTGGAAAGAAGTTCCTTCAAAATGATGCCGTGACTGTAGACATCCCCCTTCGTTGTGCACTAGAAACTATGGTAATACTCCAGCGGGACGTAGCCCGGAGTGCCAGCGAATGTGCTCACGCTTAGGTGTGTATCCAGATCATTCACGAGTCTCGCCATTCCAAAATCAGAAACTTTGGACTCCAATTTTAAATCCAAAAGAACATTGCCGGATTTCATGTCACGGTGGATGATGTGCGGGATGTTGACTATAGGAATCCAAATATAGTAGGATAAATCAAAGGAAACATCTAAAAGGGAAAGGATAAATTAAAGAAATCATTTCCCTTATCTTCCTATTCTACCATATTTTGATCCTTTTACTCCTACAAGAAAACACCACTGTATTACGTTAAAAAAAGTTGAATGAAATCTTTTATTCATCAAATATACAGTTCTATCATGGTATCAGAGCAGTGTAAGATCCGAGGGATCGAACACTAAGTCTCATCATCTACCTAAGGTCCTCCATCAATAGCGGATCCTTCGAAGGACAGCCAATCCCCGGCGGCATCAGAATCTATCCTAGCCTCGAGTGACTTGTCCGTTCAACTAGCCACTCTTCTCAAGCAACTAAATCCATATGTTCAAAGCCAGAATATTGTTGTTAGCGTCAACCTAACCAATTTCAATTATCCCCTTTGGTCCCGTTTGTGGCAAGTGTCGATCGGGGGTCAAGGGCGACTCAACTACATTATAGGGAAGCCTTCCCCCCTGAGGACAACCCAGACTATCAAAAGTCGCAACAGCAAGATCTCACGGTATGTGCCTGGATTTTGGATAATATTGAACCAGACCTAGTAACTCAGTACGCAAAATATCCTAATGCCCATGCACTCTGGAAGGGACTAGCAACAACGTTTAACAGTGGCGCCGATAGTCTGCAAATTTTCGACCATAGTGTAAAAGTAGGCCAACAACAACAGGGTAGCGGATCGCTAGAGCAGTTCTATAGCAAACTTCACCGGATTTGGAGGGATATCGACAGATGCCAACCAAATTCGATGAAGTGCGCTATTGATATCGCAGTCTTCAACCGACTCCGACAAGAAACACGGTTATTCCAACTTCTCGCCGGAATTAATGAAAATTATGATGCAATCCACCGAGCTTTACTAAAGGCAGACCCATTGCCCTCATTCGAAGCCGCGTATGCCTCTTTCCACCATGAAATGGCTCGCCAGGAAATCTTACATTCGGCAACAAGGCATACGGATTCCAATTCATCCTTGGGTATAGGCAGCAGATTTAGCTCACGGGCCCGGTCAAATCCACCAAAAAACTCGGCAAAATCATCAATCCCGAGTGGAGAGACTGATAAATCGAAACTGTATTGCAATGACTGCAAGAAATCGGGACATTCCACCGAAGGGTGTTTTCACAAAATTGGTTTCCCCGAATGGTTCTTAAAAAAGAAGAAGAAAGGAAGTACCAGAAACGTTGGCGCCTCTAGCGGTGGCGGTGGCGCCTCGTCTCACGATGGAACCAACGGCAAGAGAATCATGTCTCAAAGGTACAGGACAAGAGGAGACCGAAAAATCGTGTTTTCTTAACTCTCACCAATTTTTGCAGATAAGTCCCGGTGGATTCTCGGGTTATTCAGATGGGACCTCAAATTTCCAGACCTTCTCTATACACCCCCAGACTTACTCGAATCACACATTCATCCCACCATTTTTCCCAAACTCTATATACAACCCCAACACTTACCCGATATTCCGAACCAACCCTCGAATCCTCCTAAATCTGCGATACACCCCCAACCTTTCCAGATATTCTGAAACACCCCACCAACACTTCTAATTCTTACAAAACACCCCACAACTTTCAAAAATCTCGAAAAAAAAATCCTGCTTGAAAAAAAATCCAAAAAAAATCAGAATTCCAAATTTTTTTCCGCCCGGGTGTTTTGACCTAGACCCGGGCCTTGCCTACACAGCTAGGGACTCATCATCGCCCAAAAATAGCCCATGGATCTTTGATAGTGGTGCAAGTGATACAATGACAAATGACCAGGTTGATCTTATTACTACTGCATCTCCCAGACAACGTCAGATCCAGACAGCTAATAGGGATATAACAAAAGTTGCAGGAGCCAGCACCATTGAGATATCACCTACTTTAAAATTGCCCAACTGCTTATATGTGTCATCTTTATCCTGCAAACTCTTGTCAATTAGTCATGTCACGAAGGCTTTAAATTGTCTGGCTCTCATGTACCCCAATTTTTGTCTGCTACAGGATATCTGAACGAGGGAGATCATTGGGCGTGGCACTGAAGGGGTTTATACTATGTTGATGAGGTGACCAGACAGGGGACTGCTATGCTAGCTCATGGGACAACTGATCGCCAAGCTTGGTTGTGGCATCGTTGGCTGGGCCATCCATCGAATGGTTATCTAAAACTACTCTTTCCGCAATTTTTTAGACAGCTGAATAATTTTTCATGCGAGACATGTTTTTTCGCAAAGAGCCATAGACATTCATACTCTCTGAATAATACTCGCATTGAAACAATTTCATACCAAAATCCAAATTCTTCGTTTTGATAGTGGGGGAAGTATGTAAATAAAGCTATGTCTGAATTCTGTGCTGAACAAGGAATAATTCATCAAACTACTTGTTCCCACACACCTAAGCAGAATGGTGTGGCTGAGCGAAAAAATAGAATAATCATTGAGATGACTAGGGCTCTTATGATAGAATCTTAAGTCCCTAGCCTATTTGGCCCGAGGCAGTCGCAACATCTATGTACTTACTAAATCGCCTACTCGCCAAAATCCTTAACCTACAGAATCCAATTCAATTTCTATCCGCCCAAACACAAGTTCATACATCCCTCACACTATAACCTCGTGTTTTTGTGTGTTCAGTGTTTGTCCATATTATGCGAGTCGACCGTACTGAACTGAATTATTGTGCAGTCAAATGTTTCTTTGTGGGTCATGGGGTTAACAAGAAAGGGTATCAGTGTTTTGATCCTCTTACATAAAATCTGTACACTACCATGGATTGTGACTTCCTCGAAACTGAATACTTCTATTCCAGCCAATCCAGCGATAAGGGGAGAGAGTTATCACAGAATCAGAATCCCTGGATTGGCTGATCGGTCCAGTTCATCTATCTACAGAAGTGCCACGAGTTGATCATGTTCCAGAGAACATAGAATTAGCCCCTACGCCAGTCCATCCGCTAGATCCCTCGACCGATATTCCTGAGGTACGTCACTCTGAACTGGATATCGGTGTAACCTCTCTTGATTCTAATCTTGAATTTGTAGCCCCTGTGACAGAAGTATGTAACAGGTATATACTACCCCCCAGGAGTACACGAGGAGTACTTCCGAAGAGGTATATACCTGAATATGAGCAACGGGCCAATCTGGTTAAAGGAGATGAAGATCTAGTGATAAAACCAAGGAATGTTCAAGAAGTACAAAGTAAGAAAGAATGGCATAAGGCAATGGAGGATGAAATGCATGCTCTGAAAAAAAAAATGGAACCTAGGAAAAGTGTACTCTACCAGCTGGAAAACAATTAGTAGGGTGCCGATGGGTGTTTACAGTAATATACAGAGCCAATGGTACAATTAAAAGATATAAGGCCAAATTAGTAGCAAAAGGATATACTCAAACATATGGAGTCGATTATTCTGAGACCTTTTCCCCGGTCGCAAAACTCGACACTATTCGGGTATTATTCTCTATTGCTGCAAATTTGGATTAGCCGCTGCAATAGTTTGATGTAAAGAATGCCTTCTTACATGGAGACCTTGAGGAAAAGTATACATGACAACTCCACCAGGTTTCTCAGATTCATTTCAGGATCATGAGATATGCCGATTAAAGAAAGCTCTATATGGGCTTAAGCAATCACCGCGGGTATGGTTTGGAGATTTACTTCTGTGATGAGAAGATATGGATACAAACAAAGTAATTCAGACCATACCTTATTTATCAAATCAAAGGGGGAACTGATTACTTGTTTGATTATATATGTTGATGATATGATAATCACAAGAAATGATACAGAGGAGATGGCAGAACTGCGAAAGAATCTATTCAAGGAATTTGAGATGAAAGACCTAGGGGAGCTGAAATACTTTCTTGGTATTAAAGTTCAGAGAACGAAAGAAGGAATTTTTATCTCACAGAGAAAATATATACTTGATCTTCTCACTGAAACAGGACTGCTTGATTGTAAACGAGTAGAAACTCCAGCTGTGGTGAATCACAAGTTACAAATGACAGAGGGAGCTCTAATTGCAGATAAAGAAAGATATCAAGGACTGGTCGGGAAGCTAATATATCTATCCCACACTCGATCAGATATAGCTTATGCAGTAGGAGTCATCAGCCAGTTTATGCACAGTCCTCAGGCAGAACATATGGAGGCGGCACTAAGAATTGTGCGATACTTAAAAGGATCTCCAGGAAAATGATTTTTTTTCAAAAAGAATGGCCACCTTGACATACATGGATACACTGATGCAGACTGGGCAGGTAATCCAGTCGATCGAAAATCTACTACTGGCTATTTTTTGTTAATCGAGGGAAATCTTATAACCTGGAAGAGCAAGAAACAGAAAGTAGTTGCTCTTTCAAGTGCTAAAGCAGAATTTCGTGGAATAGCTGAAGTTCTATGGTTGAGAAAACTGCTAGCTGAAATGAGATACCCAATATCAGGAGCAAGTCAATTGAGATGTGATAATAAAGCTGCAATAAGCATCTCAGAAAACCCAGTACAACACGATCGAACGAAATATGTGGAGGTCAACAGACACTTCATAAAAGAAAAGTTGGATGGTAGAGTTCTGAATCTTCCCTTCGTCAGACCAGAGAATCAACTAGCTGACATCCTGATAAAAGCAGTTTCAGGTCCAGTTTTTATTGGTGTATTGAGTAAGTTAGAAATTGTAGACCAAATCCAATTTGAGAGGGAATGTTAACTATAGGAATCCAAATATGGTAAGATAAATCAAAGAAAACATGTAAAAGGAAAATGATAAATTAAAAAAATCTTTTCCTTTATCTTTCTATTCTACCATCCTTTTACTCCTATAAGAAAACAAAAATGTATTACGTTCAAAAAATACAGTTTAATGAAATCTTTTATTCATCAAATATACAGTTCTATGACTGGGATGCAGCTGTGGAGGAGGAAACTTAGGCTAGACTCCTGGCATATCCGATCGCGATCTTTTCCCAGCTTCCCAGTCCAAAACGACACCGTTTTTGTCCCTGTTGTTCAAAGTCTCCGCGCTGAAGCCATTTGTCGTTTCGAGTAAATGTGCGAAAGTCAGCTTTCTCAATGGCTTCTCGGATGTGGCTACATTGATACTCAGAGGCTCAGGGACGGTGGATACTTTCCAGCTGCTGCTGCCGGAAAGGCTGTCGATGTATTTTTCTCTCTTATTCACTGTTTTCCCCCTTTTCTTGACTCTGGAAAGGATGTAGAGAACCAAGAAGATGGTGGAAACTGAAACCAGAATTGCGATCACTATTCCGAAAGCCATGTTTTGCTTCTTCCTCGAGCTGGATGAATGATTTCCTATCCCGCAGGACGGCAGGGGAACCCCACAGAGTCCGGTGTTGTTATCGTGTCGTGTGGCCGGAAAAGTGGTGAGTTGTCCGCCATAAGGAATTGCCCCTGACAGATTGTTGTTTGAAACATCAAAATCACTGAGGGACGAGAGGCCTCCCAAGGATCCGGGGATGAATCCCTGGAGCTTGTTGTGTGACAGATCAAGAACTCCAACACTCTTCAGTCCTCCCAAAGTGGATGGTATTTCTCCGATTAAATTGTTGTGCCCTAAATTGAGAACCTGCAGAAAGTTTATGGAGCCTATGTTTATAGGGATTGTTCCAAATAAATGGTTGTAAGAGAGATCAAGGTAGATCATGCTGCCATTGCTGGGGAAAGTGTAAACTGTAACCCCGGAGTAAATCCTGTTCGAGCGCAATAATGGACCATCGGAAAATTTGCCAGTCTATCGGGGCGAATCCCTTCGAATTCGACTAATCCACCGGCACCTCTGCATTCTGTGCCACCTTCATTTCTGACAAAGGCGAACTGTTTTCCAGAGACAACTCCCGGGACTATTAGCCCTACTTGTGCCGCAAGCTCCGGGGGAATTTGGCCTTTCAGTTCATTGCTATTCAAATCCAGCCATATCAATTATCAGGTTTCTACATTTGCCAATTCCTGCTGGAACTGCTCCAGTGATTGAATTATTTCCAACCTGGAGAATAGCAAGGTTGACAAGATTACCAATATCATGAGGGATTTCCCCTGTAATCTGGTTGCTCGATAACGAAACCCAGATCAAACTCGTGCAGTTGACAATAGATTTTGGCAGTTCTCCAGAAATGAAATTGTTGTTTAGAATAAGGGTTTGAAGATTCCCCCCATTGATGCATATGCCTTTTGGGATTCCCCGGTGAGCTTGTTTGCCCACATGACTATGTCAGAAAGTTTAGGCAAAGCCCAGATTTCATCTGGGATTGAACCATTCAGGTTATTGAAACTGAGATGAATTCTTCTCAAATTCTTGCACATTCCGAGCTCCCATGGCACTGATCCTGAGAGATAATTGTTAGCAAACAAAAGCTTCACAAAGCTGGCTCTGCTGTTCTTGTGCAGAATTCAGAAGGTACATTTCCAGTCAGATTGTTTGAGCTGAGGTCCAGGACCTCAAGGCTAGTACAATTCGCCAACGAACTTGGCACCAGGCCGGTAATAGTGTTAAATGGAACGTAAAGATACCTCAGACTTGTAAGAGAACTCACAACAGTATCCAGCACGCTGCCTGAGAACTGATTATTGCCAAGGTTAAGACTGAAGAGTGAAGAATGTGAGGTGAAATTAGAAGGAATCCCACCGGTTAACTGGTTTGACGAAAGATCAATCTCCTCTACGGTGTGGCAAATTGCTGCCAGCTCTCCTGGAATCAGGTCATAAAATCCATTGTATGACAAGAACAATTTCTTCAAATTCTTCATAATTCCTAGGATATCCCCTGCAATATTAAGCTGGATTCTGTTGTGGCTGGTGTCTAGAGTATTGGAAACCCACTTGCAGAGAATGCATTATGAGAGAGATTAATCACGGTGAGATTTCTGCAATGTCCGAAATCAAAACTCTGAAGATTGCCACTAAAATTAGTGCTGGAAAGATAAAGAAATCTCAAAGACACCATCGAGTTTGTTAGATAGGATGCTAGTAATTCACCGGACAAATGATTATCCGATAGGTCAAGAACAGACAGTGATTTGCAAGGAGACATACTGTTTTCCAGCTGCCCACCCAACAAATTATTCGAAAAGTTGAGCAGATTCAAGTTATGGGAATTGGAGAGGAGAGAAGTGAGCAGACCTAAATCCCAAATCCTGTTCGACGAAATGTCCAGCTGAGAAAGAGATGGCCCAATCTTCTCCCACCTGGGATTGAGTTGTGCGAGAGATTGAAAAATGAGCAATTCCGCTGCAAGCACTCAACAAGGAATCTCCTGCCAGAAGTTCCGAGAACCTATTGCTCGACAAATCAACAAACTCGAAGCTGCACGAGGTGTGCAAGGAAGAAGAAGAAGGATTGCCACGGAAAAAATTCCCTCTAAAGAGAAGAGTCTTAAGTTATGTCAGCACCATTAAAGTTTCAAACTGAAGGAGCCCGCGCCCAATTAGACCGGCGCCGGTGAAGTTCAGCTCCGTGACTCCGCCGTCACCGGAGCAAGACACGCCGTTCCACGAACAAGGGCTTGAAGATGTATCCCAGTTGGTCAAAAAGCCTTGTGGATCAGCTTCAATGGATGACTTCTTGAATTCCAACAATCTTTCAGCTTCACCTCCATCACTCAACCCCATGAAGCACCTCCATCACTCAACCCCATGAAGCAGAAATCCACTGTAATGTACCGTGCAGGTATGGCTGATGAACAACTGAAACATTGGATGACGACGAAGAAGAGATCCATGAGAAAATGCGGGACCTGAGAGCTGGCGCTGGGTTGGAAGTAGAGACGGTGCATGCTAGCTTAGCGGCGAAATATGCGGCCTCCGTTCCTCAGGGCTTGCCTAGAGGTCGGGGGATCGAGCTCCCAGTGGGGAGAATTCGCTGTCATTCTGAGATTAGTCGGAGGGCCCAGTGGGTCCAAATGATACTCTGGTGGGTAGTGGGTGTACTCGGGTCGACTAGCCCAATGGGTCGGCTTATCCCCGGGGCACGCAGTACGGTTTAAGGGGCAAGACACAAATTGCATGCTACCTGGACCAACGGCACTGACTACTTATCAAAAAAAAAAGTAGGAAACAAAATAATTTTTTTTTTTTATGAAACCTATCTTTTGGGGCGGCTGATAGTGGTGGTGGCTACTTTCAGTCATCAGATCCACCACCGCCATCGACTTCTAAGAGGTGGATGAAAATGCATCCACCACCACCACTACCACCAACCATCGACCCCCATCGGTGGCGGTGGTGGCAGTAGTGGATATGTCAGTAGTAGCGGATCACCAACACCAACGACAGCCGATAGTCATCCCATTGTTTGGGTTAAAGGTTAAATCACTTGCACAAAGCCCCTTGCACGTGGGACTGTCCCCTCAATATTGAAGGCCATAAAACTAATTATCAGATATTATTTATTGCATGCCATAAGTAAAAGAAATAAGTTACTGCAAACACTTCCTCCATCAATTGAGAATTAATAATTTTCTTCCATTCCATGTGTGGACAATACAATGCAACTCATACTATTTTGTGATCGTGAATGGTGATGAGTCAAGCTGGATGATTTTGCAAGTTTGTTGGATCCGTGACTTTACACATTCAGCTGCCATAAGGTCCCCTACCACTCTGGCACTCTTAGGAAATATTAATTCAAAAAATGTAAATAATTTTTCCTAAAAAAAATTAAATTAGTAAGGCCAAAATGCTTTTAAATTAGTACAAAAATCCAGGCAAAGAGGGTTGAATGAGGGAGATGCTAACACAGTTTTTTTTTTATGCATGTGTAGCAAATAATAGGACAGCCAACATATCTGGCATGATGATTAATGGGTGTTGGACTGAAGAAGTTGAGCAGGTGAAGGAAGGGGTTAGAGAGCTCATTCCTTCCCAGAATGCATCTGAGTCTGACTCCAACTCAGGTTTTATCTCAAGTAGATTCCACATACCTTATAAGTCCCTTTTCTATTGAAGAAATTAAGGCTGCAGTCCGGGATTGAGAAGGGTCAAGGAGTCTGGGGCCGATGGTATGAATTTTAACTTCATAAAGAAGTATTGGGATATCCTTTTAAGCGGATTATGCTACTTTTATTTAAGAAATTCATCAAAATGGAAAATTAGCAAAGGGTATCAATGCTACACTTATCTCCCTATCTCTAAAGATTACTCCAGTCCTAATAATACAGGATTACATACCTATTTCAATGGTCAATAGTGCCTATAAGGTTCTATCTAAGATCATAGCTAGCAGACTTACAAAAGTAATCTCTAAACTTATCTCCACTAAACAAACAACATTCATAAAGGAAAAATATTTAGGGGACGTAGTGACTACCTCAACCATATCTTTCAGAGCACCGGTATATCATCTATGGCCTAGACGTGCATCCAGATATCATGTTTGTTTTCTCTACAGGTCCTCGCCCCATTGTTAGGGGGCCAAAAAAAGGAAAAAAAATATTATTATTATTATTATTATACTTAATTATCCACTTCACTATATTTTTTTGGGAAAGCCAAATTTTATATATACAGAAACGTATGTACAGATCAAAAGAAAAGAATCTATGTACTCCTGTCTAAATACAAATTCACGTGTGACCAAAACTCATGTGATGTAGGCGGACTCCTTAGGAAATATTCTTTATCCTCAAGGCTAGCCTCATAAGTTGGCTTGTTTGGCCACTGCATTGTAGCTCCATTCCCTCACACTTCATC
>JAOWBN010254604.1:0-11446 GCA_028565015.1 Pinguicula moranensis | reverse complement strand
TTGTTGTATTGGATTCTAATCCAATCAAATAATAAACTTGTGATTTTGTTTTCATAACATGTAGTTTCTTCACTGGAATGACCATAAAAATAATGTAACTTTTGTAATTTATTTACTGTTGATTTGCAAATTATGTACTTCAGAAGTATTGAGGTTTGATGAAATCTCAGATATTAAATGATAGTAAGAAAGATTCAACCCCAAAATCTGAATAAGAAAAGTTGTGGATTTAGAACATGTGACAGCTCGATTCAGTCGTGTCTTTGACGATTATTGTAATAGTTGGGCCATTTGAAAGGCAGGACAGATTTGCTTGCCATTAATATGTAATTAGTGTGTAATTATTTTGACTATGGAGTTGAAAACAGGAACATTTTTTTCTCATGGGATGGGAGGTTTCATCAAAGTAACATGCTCAAGATCTAATTATTGAGGGTAAGTGTGAGTATTCGATTAATCGGCTCAGTTATGGTCATAACCGTAATCGAACCGAACAAGTTTCGTTTATGACATTTCATAATCGAACTGAATAACCAAACTTTTTTAATTTTTTATTATTTATTTTGATTTTTGATTTTTTTTATAACCCAAAAAAATCGTTGGTTATTCAGTTAATCAAAAATCGACGGATAATTGAACTGAATGACCAAAAAAAATTGTTAGTCTTACAATACGACATCGTTTTTAAAAAAAACAAAAAAAAAACAAATAAATTTTTGTTTATAATCGAAACTGATTAGTCATAACTGTAAGCAAACCAAATAAGGTGTGGTTATGATATTTAATAGAACCGCATAACCGAAAATTCAATTATTTGATTAAGTTATCCGTCGAATTTCGGTTAACCTAAAAATCGATGGATTTTTTACTCACCCCTAATTGAGAGAATAACTAGTAAATTGGAAAGTCCAATAGTCCAATTTGAACCAAATAAGATGTATATAAAACTTAGGGTTCATTTTTGGTTATAAATAATAAATTAATTCCATGGTTCCATATCTAATATAGGTGACAAGATTCCATGGGTTGCTATACTACTACTATCGAAATTAGTAATTTTTTTTAGGGTAATTTAAGATGGTTAAAAAAATTGGTTTGTTGATTATTTACAATAAATTATAAGTATGGGCATGAAATTACAGTAATTGTATATCATTTCTACCATCTTATAACTATATTTTTCACTTGATTTAAACATCATCCAGATTTTGATAGAGTAGAGGGAAAGACATATTTGCTCCAATTTTCAAAAATGATAGAAAAAATGATGATGCTCATTCCAAGATTATAGAGGTAAGTTACTGTTATTCATTCAAGCAATATCTATTCAACTCCACATTCTTTGGTAAATTATTTTTATTTTTTCAATCGCGATAAAAGGTTGTCGAAATTCATGAAGGAATTTCGTGAATCACGCGATAAGATCCGATCAAGAACACAAAGGAAAAAGAGCAGCAGTTTTCAAGAAGCAACTGCTTCCATCTTTTTTGTATTTTTGATTTATGCCTCGTAGGAAAAGATTTACAACAAGTAAACTGTATTTAAACAGAAAACTTCCACGTGTCTAACGTCTATCTACGCCTAATAAAACAAAAAAAGTGATACAACTCTACAAGTGAATTCACGACTTTATAATCATTCGTTAGAACGTTCACCGTACGATCAAGGATGATCGAACAACCATCTTTCATCTTCCTCACGCTGAGCAAATCCAACCTCTGCATTCACTAACTTTGTGCACCTCATCTCTGCTAAAGAAATATGATAAGCACCATCCTGTGAAACTCGTGAATCTCGTTCCATCAATTGATATCCCAACATCCACTCCTCAAGAAGAGCGTTCCAGAGACTCATCCTGGACAAAATATAAGCAAAAGTAGCGGCCTGAAGGGCTTTAGTAAAAACATCAGCAAGTTGTAACTTTGAAGTAATGTGCTGCGGAGAAATGAGTCCCACTTTGAATTGGTCTCGGACCACATGGTAGTCAATTTCAATGTGTTTCATCCTCTCATGAAACACAGGGTTCGCCGTGATGTCTAGGGGCGCTTTGTTGTGGCCCCAAAATGGGATTGGAAGAGAAATATCAAGCTGAAAATCTTGCAGAACATAAGTATCCACTGTAATTCACGAACCGTAGCTGCCATGGCGCGGTATTCCGCCTCTGCAGAGGAGTAGGAGATGGTCGTCTGCTTCTTCACCTTCCAGGACACAAGACTTGTGCCAAGAAAAATACAAAATCCAGTGAGGGAATGCCGAGTAGTGCGGCAATTCCCCCAATCAGCATCACTATAAGCAGTGAGTTGATACTGAGCAGAACTTGCATAAAACAGTCCGAGGTTGACACTGCCTGATAGATATTTCAGGACATGAAGGGCGGCATGCCAATGTGAATCATGGGGACTGTGCACAAACTGGCTAAGTTGCTGCATAGTGTAGGAAAGGTCCCGACGATTATAATTCAGATAAAGCAACCTTCCTACCAAACGCCTATACTTGTCAGAATTATGGTAAAGTGGTGAAGAATCCTTATCTGCTGCTTGGAATTTAGTATCACAAGGCAAGGGTGTTGACAAGGTTGTGCAGTCCAGCAAGTTCACTTCTTGTAGAAGATCTTGGAGAAGCTAGGTGCTTCTTAGGAATCGAGGTGGCTCGATCAGAGGCTGGCATCTATCTGTGTCAAAAAAGCGATAAGATTCGATCAAGAACAGAAAGGAAAAAGAGCGGCAGTTTTCAGGAAGCAACTGCTTCCATCTTTTTTGTATTTTTGATTTATGCCTCGTAGGAAAAGATTTACAACGAGTAAACTGTATTTAAACAGAAAACTTCCATGTGTCTAACGTCTATCTACGCCTAATAAAACAAAAAAACATTACTACTCTACAAGTGAATTCACGACTTCATAATCATTCGATAGAACGTTCACCGTACGATCAAGGACGATCGTACAACCATCTTTCATCTTCCTCACGCTGAGTAAATCCAACCTCTGCATTCACTAACTCTGTGCACCTCATCTCTGCTGAAGCAATCTGATAAGCACCATCCTATGAAACTCGTGAATCTCGTGGCATCAGTTGATATGCCAACAAAGGTGGGTATAACGAAACAGCCTTATTTGACCAAACTGGCTTATTCTGATAAAATACGGCAAAATAACCTGATAAAGTGACTGACAAGGTGGCTCTAAACATAGCTTATGAGTGCAGGCGAGTTTGTCTATAGGAGTGCGGGCGGGATTGACAGTAGGAGATTGGACAAGAAACCATGCTTGTGTATGCCCTTTAAATTTTAATAGAAGACAATACTTGGACAAAAAGATGTAAATTCGATGCAAGCAGATGATACTATTCCATGTAGTCATGGTGGATTGAATTAAATCAGGACTATGAAATATATTCTTAGGTGTATGGAGTTGGCTTGAGGGCTAAAAGTGAATTTCACAAAGAGTCGGTTGTTTGGGGTTAACATTGCCCAGTCTAATCTCCAAGCACATGCATCTATTCTTAAATTGTCAAACTGATACCTTCACCACCCTTTATTTGGGTGTTCAAATTGGAGGCAATCCAAACAGAGTGGAACTACGGAATCCAGTCCTTGCTAAGGTGAAAATCAGACTTCTATAGTGGTACAACTCACGTTAGGGGGTAGAATTATTCTTATTCAAGCAATCTTCACAAACCTCCCAACTTACTATATGTCAATATACAAAGATCCAAGGGCAGTGACTAACAGGTTGCAGAAGATGCTTAGTAAATTCCTATAAGGAGGGAAATCTTATGGAAATAGAAGAATCTCTTGAGTTAAATGGATGCAGGTGTGCCTCCCTCGAGAGTGTTAGCTACAATTGACCCAATTTCTACAATGTCTATATGATGTTTGTATATATAACCTATACACATATATATATAACTATTTGTGCATATTTAAAACTGCCGTTTCTTGATAATTTGTATTCCCCATTTGAGATAGTCCATCCAAATTCCAATATCAGATCGTAGCAATAGTCACTGCCAAACTAGGGTTTTCTATAGGAAAATAACTAGGGTTTGCTGTTCGGTTCTTTGATTTCTTAAAGAGATCACTATGATCTTGTTTCCGTCTTCATCATGATGAGTCGAGGGATCAATTGCGGTTGGTATTATCCAGATAACTTGTATCAGCTGGTAAGGGCTCGTTTCGATATTGACGGATCGGAGGTTGTCTGAATAATTAATTTGCATCTTAATTCGTTGTTTTTTTTGTTGACAGCAATACGACAATCTGTCACGACAACAGCAGTCGCAGTTTGTTTCAGGTAACAAGCGTACTCTTACATGTATGAAGTTACGGATGTAATGGAAATTAAGGTTTTGAGATTTTCACCTAGGGTTTAGTAAACAGTTAGCCGCCACACTTCCAATTCTCCAGGCAGATGAATAATGGAACACACCCTCAGAATCTGCAGGTACTTTTGTTGGAACGATATTAGCAGTTTGTACTTTTGTTTTGTACAACTAGTCTACAGCAGTTTCTTACGAATAAGCAGAAGTTAATTTTAAGTATATATTATTGTACAACTAGTGAACTAGATATTTGTTTTTATTTCTCTATTTTTAAGTTGTCAAAAACGTTTATGGAGAACATGATGAAGCTGTTTTTTTATTTATATTAAAAGAAACCGATACAACGCAATAAATTCAAGTAATTTAAGAACAAACTTCCATGATCTCACAAAATTTCCTATCTCACGTGAGGAACTATAATATTTGTTGAGAAAAACTATCATCAATAAGAGTCCCAATTCTTTTCCCAAAAGTCCGTCCTTTTGTACGTTATCAAGTGGTTATTTTATAGAAGGATTTTTGGGTATGTGTTACTTGGAGAGGATATTTCTTCTTGAGTGAAGATACTTCATAGGACACCTCATTTTTGCACTTGTATTTATTGTTTTGGTGACAATTTTCGGTGGTCTGATTTCTAGTAGGGATGGACTTTATTTTTCGGGTTGGGTTGATTTTCTTTTGGGGTCGGGTTTGATGATTGGATTTGTCCCATCATCACTCCCCCTTCACAATCGATTTTCTTGCTGAAGAAAATTGACTGTTCTCTTTGCCCTATGGGTCCTCATCCACGCGGTGGAGATGGCGTGCATTTATTCGCCATCTCTGTACATTCTCTTGGCTTTATATTGTGTAATTTAGGTGGGAAGTTGTTTTTCCAATTCCTCTTCCTCGTCTTTATAGTACTCTGGTAGCTTGTTTTCATAGGGGTCTCGTTTTCCTGCTTTTGAGGCACCTTCAGCTATGTATTATGGTTTTAGTGTATGAAGCTCTTTGGATTTGTGTTTTTATTGATATCCCTGCTTTCTCGTTGTCATTGTTCTCTAATGTGATGTTCGTTTGGTGGGGTTTTATTCTTCTCATTGCACTTCTGGGTGATGCCATGGAGGTTTGAAGAGACCAAAAAATATAATATGCCAACTTAAGAGAATGTGAAAAATGTTTTGAAGAAGGGTTTTGTTCTAATTTTGCCGTTTTGGGAAGTTGTGTGAATTCTGACAAAAGTTAAAAGTGTGTATAATGAGTTGCAGGGTGAGGGCTGCGTTTTGAGTTTTTCATTTTTTTTAAGAAAAGGTTTTGTTATGACTTGTCATATGTACATGAGTGTTTAAGGATAGTTTAGTCATTGTATATCATTAGGTTAATTTTGTGTGTCATTAGTTGTAAAGTTGTCTATAAAACATCACGGCAAGTTGCCACAATACACAGAAAGTTCTTCCAAAAAATCCTTTGGTTTCTTTATGGTATCGGAGCCACAAAGATCTGTCGGATTCGTTGATCTGTGAAGAATGATCTCAAAAATTGTTACCATGGTCGACGACAAATCCAACAAAGTTGTTGCTATAACCGGTGGTGTCGTGCCCGCAAGTCCATACGAATTGCTTCCCAGTGATCAACCCGGTAATGTTGTTACACCCGTGGTGTTTCGCGAAAACAATTATGAAGAATGGGCTCTTGCTGTGAGAGTCGCTCTTCATAGCATGCGAAAGTGGAAGTACATCGAAGGAAAGGTTACTCGTCCGACCGGTGAAGATGATTTGGAGGAGTGGATGACTCTTCAGTCATTAGTTGAGTCATGGATACTCAATACAGTTGAGCCCAAATTGAGGAAAACAATTTCATACTGTGAAAATGTTGCCCAATTGTGGACATACATCCGTGAGAATTTTTCCATTGGAAGTAGTGCTCGTTTGTACGAAATTAAGACTGCATTGCACGATTGCAAGCAGTACGGTGAGGATCTTGCCTCATATTTTGGCCGCCTTACGCCGTTGTGGGACGAAATTACTAACTATGAACCTCTGTTGCTTTGTTCCACGGAGGGGTGCCCTTGTGACGTGACCAAAAAGGCTCAACAGAGAAGCAATGCTGAAATATTACATCAATTTCTGATGGGGTTGGATGATCACTATGGCACGCTTCGATCTCAGATTCTTAGTCTTGATTCGCCCCCTACTTTTGATGCGTGCATATTCTCTAGTTATGCAGGAGGAAACTTTATTGGCCATTGCTCGCAGTAAGAAAACTAAATCTGAAGGTGCTGCATTTGCTATGCAAAGTCGATGCCCATCGTCTTCTGATGACACCGAGGATAATCGTTGTGGTAATTGCAAGCGTAAGGGGCATCATATCACAAAATGTTATGAGCTCAATGGCTACCCGGAGAACTATGGCCGTGGCAGGAGGGGCGGCCATAGTGGTAGAGGGGCCGGCAGCGCTGGTCGGAATGGGAATCATGATGATTTGGTGCCCGGCCATCAGGTTCATGTTGCTGCCATGCAGCCATCAGCATGAATGAAAGTGTCTCTGCCTGACCTCACGCCTGATCAATGGGAAGCTGTCTTCGAGGCGGCTAATGCTCATCGTCCTGGAACTTTTGGTGATAAACTGACTGGTAAGCCAGAATGGCTCCTCGACACGGGTGCCTCACAACATATGACCGGAACATGAAGTAAATTGTTTTCAATGAAACCTACTATCCCTTGCAGTATCACTATGCCGAATGGTGATTCGACTATAGCCAATCGAAATGGAGTGACGGATCTAGGGCATAACATTCATGTGGATGATGTGCTCTTAGTCCCATCTATGAAATGTTCTTTGTTATTTGTTTCACAACTTATTGAACAATTAAACTGTATTGCTTCGTTTACTCATCAGCGGTGTTTTCTACAGGAACTGCCTACGAGGACGATGATTGGAGCGGGGATACAGCGTGACGGGGTTTACTATCTGAAGAACTTGCGAACTGCTTGAGTCCCTGTGAGACAAGTTTAGGCCTCTGTAGTGGTTCATTAGGATGTGTGGCATAGCCAGCTAGGTCATCCGTCTAGTTGAGTTTTGAAGTCTATTTCCGGGATTTCTAGTTCAAGTGTTTTGTAGAATTGTGACATTTGTTTTAAAAGCAAAGCATACTCGCAGTTGTTTTTCTGACAATTCGCATCGTGTTGCTTCCTATTTTGATTTGATACATTGTGCTATTTGGGCGTGTTCAATCCACTACTGGTGCTCGTTATTTCTTGACTATCGTCGATGATTATTCTCGTCCGGTGTGGATTTACTTGATGGGTTCAAAATCTGAAGTTAGCCACTTAATTCCTCAATTTTGCATAATGGTCGTACGTCAATTTGGAAAACACATTAAGGCGATTCAAAGTGACAATGGCAACGGGTTTGTGGGTCTTAAATCTTATTTTTTTTATAATGGTATTCTTCATCGGACGTCCATGGTGCATATACCTCAGCAGAACGGGCGAGTAGAACGGAAACACAGACATTCTCAATGTCGCGAGGTCACCCATGTTTCAATCTCATGTCCCGATTCACTTGTGGGGGTAGTGTGTCTTGACCGCAGGGTTTCTTATTAATCGGACTCCTAGCTCGGTCATTGGCGATAAATGTCCCTACGAGATGTTGTATGGATGTCCGCCTGATTATGAAATGCTAAGAGTATTTGGTTGCTCGTGTTATGTTCGCTAGAAAGCACATGACAAGTTTCCATTTTGTAGTCGGAAATGTGTGTTCCTTGGCTATCCTTATGGAAAGCACGGGTGGCGCGCGTTGGACACAAATGAAGTTTTAGTCTCTCGTGATGTGAGGTTTGTTGAAACCGAATTTCCCTTCGCCGTCATGAAGAATTCTAATTATGATTCTGGACATGTTGAACAAAGGAATCGTCCTCTTCAATTTCCTTCCACTTCGTTGAGTCCGATACCTACTGTTTCCCATGGATGAAGAGTCGCATCATTCCAATTCTCAGGCATCGCTGAGGAGTCACACCGCCTGAGGTTGGCGCTGACATGAGCGGTTGTGATGTATTTCCTACTTCTTTGTCTTCAATTCCTCGAGATATATCCAGGGAACTGGCTGTGTGTGATGCGATTCCCTGTGCGTTGTCTTCATTCGATGCGCCGGCTGACAATCATCTTGGGTGGGGGCTTCGGACCAAGCATCCTTCAGTCCATCTACGTGACTTTGTTGTTGATTATGCTATTTCGTCATGAAAACCCCTTCACGCTCGTGCTCTATTTTGATGACCTCCTCAGGTACACGTTATCCTCTAGTGAATTATGTGTCTACATCACGTTTTTCTGCCTCCCACTCACATTTTCTGGCAATTGTTACCTCGGGTTATGAGCCTCGTACTTTTGCTAAAGCTATTAAATTTCCTAGGGGTGGATAACGGAAAGCGGAATTGGCAGAATTCCATTACTGTTACCGTAATCATTACCGTTAAGGGCGGTAATAGCAGTAACGATAACAACAGCAAATAGGTTTTTCGATTTTGCTAACATAACGGGAACAGTAACGGTTTATGGCCATTTTTTGCGGAAATTTTGCTATTTTCGCCCTATATATATATATATATATCCTTTTTTATCCTAAAAAAATAGGCCAACAATCAATTTGGAAACTTGCCTTTAAAATTCTCGTCGCATTGGGATTTGGAATAGGAATTAAAAGATTCATGCATGCACTCAATTTATACCCTAGTAGTCTAGTACTACCCTATTTACTTGCTATTATTGCCTCCAAATTATCTTGAATCATTTTGAATTGTATTGTATCACCTTATTTCTTTCTTATTTATGTATTTTTTGAATGATTATATATTTATATTAAATGTCACCAAAAGCCAATAGCGTGAAAGACTTAATTGATGAGCATTTTGCATTGCTGAAAATATCAAAAAATGCATAATGCATTTGTTGATGGAAAAGTTGGCGGAATTAAGGGAATTTCGCTACCGTTACCGGTAAGGTAGCAGAATAGTGTTAACGGTAACAGAACCAAAACCGGGATATTTCTCTTGCCTCAACAAGGATTGGCTCCAACTAGCCCCTTGGCTCGTGGGGTTGGCGATATGATTAGCGTTGCTCCCACTGACCAATTGGTTTGTGGGGCTTGTAATCATGTCGCCATAGTCTTGGTTTTGATAACCGATCTCATTCATAGGCATAGGATGTTGAGGACTTACCTCTCTCTTTTGCTTTTCTCGTTTGTTTGAATGAGATTCTCGTTGGGCCGAATGGTGAAGGACTTACATCTCTATCATGCGGGCCCATGGTGTTGGCAAGTTCTCATCCAGAATGAGTGGAAGTATACTGCTCTAGGTGGAATGGTGAAACATATTCTCCTCACACCAAGAGTCGGTAAATGGTTCTCAGGTAACTCATACTGAGGGCTATCCTGTTTGATGTCGCTGATAGTTGAAAATTGGTCCTCTAGAAATTTTACATTCCGGCTTTCCATTTCGGACATGCCCCCATTTGGGTGTTTACCGAACATCACATATTCTTTGAAATGTTCGGATTAACGGATAAACACCTTTTTGGTGGCATGTGGACCAATTTTGCCATGTTGATGGGCCAGATTGTGCACGTAGCCCGCCGAGTCCCATGGTCGTAAGTGGTCCAATATAGGCTTCGGACCAGTCCATAGCTCATATGGAGTGGACGGGACACTCTTGCTTGGTACACGATTGAGGATGTAAGTTGTCACAAAAAATGCATCACCCCAAAAGTTGATTGGAAGGTTGGCTTGCGCCATTATGGACCGAACCATGCAAGCAAGATGCGGCTCCTTCTTTCCGTAACACCGTTTTGCTGCGGGGTGTAAGGAATAGTAGGTTGCCTTACTATGCCATTTTCATCACAGAATCCTTGGAACAAATCCGACTGGTACTCACGATCTCGGTCGGTTCGAAGAGCTTTGACTCGTCGTTCCAACTAGGTCTCGACTTCTGTTACGAATCGCTTGAACGTATCAAGTATTTCATAACGGTGAGATAACAAATCTACGCGCCCAAAGCGTGAGAAATCATCAATGAATATGATGAAATAAGAAGCCCCGTGGCGGCCTTCATGCTTAGGGGTCCACATATGTCAAAATGAATTATATCCAAAGGTTGCGATGCTCGTGATGCTTGACCAAATGGTTTCTTGCTAGCCTTGCCAGCTAAGCAAGGTTCACACAAAAGCAACTTAGCCGTTGTGAGTTGGTTGAGTAGACCACAATTTGCTAGCCTATTCAACTGATCTTGGCCAATGTGGCCTAAGTCTAGCGTGCCATTTAATCAATTCCGAAGGAATATCGGTATTAGAAATAAGAGCTATTGTCGGATAAATATGATTTATTGAAAAATCATCTACATCGAGAACACAAAAACCATGTTTATAAGTTCCAGAACCAAAGAAATCGTCTCCATAAACTATTTTGAGGTCTCGAGGATTGAAATGGAAGGAAAAACCTAAACGTCTCATAGCAATAACAGAAAATAAATTACAACAAACACCTGGCACATAGATTGTGTCATGTAACAACAATGTGTTTTTGCTACGAAGCTGGAGTTGGTAGGTGCCAATGCCAATGACATCTTCATTACTGTCGTTCCACATTGTAACGCTTCGTGTTTTAGCGATACATCGATGAAACTCGACAAATCCATTACGGTCGTTGACTACGTGGTGACTCGCTCTTGAATCAACAATCCATATAAGAAAGGGATTAACAACGAATACATGGGAGCAAACATACAAATGGGGTTATAAGGGTCAGAAGATACCTTTTGTGGTTCGGGACAGTCCCGAGAAAAGTGACATCTCTTTCCGCAGTTGTAGCACTTCACACGCGCTAAGTTATTGTGAGCATTTCCCTTATGTTGTTTAGTTATTGCTTGATGTTGGCGCGGTTCTGTGAGGGTGTGTTAGTCTCTGTAGGCACATAACCTTTATATAGAGATTTACCTGAATAGTTAAATGAGCTTGTGGTTATGTGGGCTTTAGGTTTAATCAATTAATTAAACGAATTAATTATAGATTAATTAATCCAACAAGGATAATGGGCAAAATGAGAAATCAAGTAATTAGAAATTTATTTTTTATTTTTATTTTTTTATGTTTACATTA
>JAOWBN010254593.1:0-11446 GCA_028565015.1 Pinguicula moranensis | reverse complement strand
CTTTAAAAAATAAGAAGAAGTAGTAGAAGAAGTAGTAGAAGAAGTAGAAGAAGAAGTAGAAGAAGGCCTGCGCAAAACAGGGCCTAAATATGTTCTTATTTCAACCCAAAAATAAATCTCATTTCATAAACACTAATGAAACTTTGATTATATTTATATAATCCTTTCAATTAAAACTTATTTAAAAACCTAAATTGAACTATATTATTTTATGAAAAAAGAAAATGAAAATAATGAAGACAAGGTGGGGCTCACTTTGCCCCTCTCGTCTGACTAGTGCCACGATGCCTCTCGACGAAACCATCATGCAAGGTTAAAGAGTAGTGCATGGCATGGACGTCCAGGGCTCATGCCATGGGCAGGGGCTTGTCATACGCTTAGCCTATGGCTGAGCACTTCCCTCTTGGCTCGTGTGTGTCACAATGTCGCTCGAGTCTTAATGCCCGTATATACGTGCGCCAAGTGCAGTGCACTGTTGCACGACCCTAACAGTGTGCGTACACACGTGAGGTTCGTGCATAATGCTACTGCAATACGGGTGCGCACGTCCCTTCAGCCAAGGCCCAACCTGGAGCATGTGTGCGCAATTCCCATACGTTGCTTGGCCGAGGCCCGCACGGTGCGTGCAGTTCGTGTCGTGCCTCATATGGATGCATGTGTCTGAGCTTACAGCATATTTTTCTCGTGTCCATAGTCGACTCTTCACGCATGACGTGCACATATTCACCTTTTTCTAATTTTCTTAAAACACTTGTGTTCTTTTTCCGCCATTTCATAAACTTATAATGATAGCGTGTTTAATTCTTTTGAGTAATTACAAACAGAGTACTACATCCTTTGTAGGCTAAATCAAAACCGATGGACCCATAGAGTGATCTCCAAAAGATTAATCATCGCGCATAAAATTCTTTTGCCGAGTCAATAATTGTTTAGATTCGTGAACATACCCCTATAGACAGGAGGTTGAACTCTCATCTCGTATGACTATTCTTCCTCAAAGATTACTCTAGTGGCATCCATTGATATAATCATTGTGTATACGCTATCCTTCACTTAATGTTCACAAATGTCCTTTAACCCACCTAAATGTCGCAAGATATATTTAGGAGAAAAAAAAATCATATTCATTATTCTTGAAGATTACTCTAGATCAAATGTCCATTAAACCACTTAAATTTATCTTGCGACACGAGTATTGTTTGTTCTCTAATGAATAAATTAATGCAATGAATCTTCATTCATTGGACGAGCGCTCTCATTCAAGTACTTAACAAACCCAACTATCGCCTTACAGAGGACGACTGAGGTGTGGGTTCTATCTTGTATGAATGATTCCTGGATGCACACTTCCTTTCATTCAGCTCCAAAGATGAAAGAAATTCAACGTGTGCAACAACAGCGAGGTCTTACCAATAAAGTCAAAGAGCAAAACATCATGGATCAGAGTTTCTCAGGGCACTTAAGATTCAAATAACTTATACATGATCATCATCATAATGCGATAGGAGTATCTTGAACTAACTGAGATTAAAAAAACATACTATCATATCCTGTTTAGTCCTATGTAGAAACATTTTTCCACATATAGGAGTCTCTATATTGGTGATGCTACACCAACAGTCTGGATCAATCATTTCCTTCATAAGGATTTCTGCACAACTTCAATGGTCATATAAACTCTTGAGAGCCCAACTTAGATCGTTCCCGAATAAATTTGTACGACCTTGGACTAGTTTTATATTACAATCTTGAAATCCTATCCTCCCCGTTGGTTTAGTTCTCAACTTTTTTGAACGACTATTTCTCTCTATAATTTTTGCTCTTGGTTCTCTCTAGTTTCCCACCAATCACTTTGCACACATTCACCAACCCCATCGGCCTACCCCAATGGCGGTGGAGGAGGCAGAGCCACCATCACCCCCTGACCTATCCCTGTCCATCGTACCGCTAGCAACCGAACTAGTAAGATGAGTGAACGCTATTGAGGAATGGAAGGAAGGGAAACTCGGAAACTGTGGAAAGATCGAAGACGGAAAGGATGAAGAGTATTGATCCTGGCACGCTGAGGGGGAAGGCGTAGCTTTCTATTACACAAACTTCCTAACAGAATGAAAGGAAGAGTAAATGCGGTTGGTTTTAGCTGATCTGGGCAAGGTGACCAGCATCACAACTCCGAAGAAGTTAACTGAACAGGGAAAAGCTTTGGGTTTGTTTTGTTTAGATTAATCGAGGACGGAGTGGGTAAGAACATGGCAAGACTAAATGTGGTCAAGTACCAAAATGAAATGTCCACCACTCCCCATTGAGGCATGACCTAGCACAAACCAAAGGCGACAACTACTCCAAAACCGCCAAAAATAGTTAAAGTTGTTACGGACCCAACTAAGGAGGAGACTAACTACCTACAATGGTGACTCATGGCTACCATCCAAGGAGTATCTTGAAGCCATATAGCCTGTGAGATATGAGAAAACCACGGATTATTTCAGGTTAAGGTATCGCTCTTCCCAAGCACACAGGTGCTAGTCCAAACAACATCAGAAATAGAGATGAATACCTTCCAGACCGAGGCATCAAGATGGTAGACACTACGACTGGAAGATCTTTGTAGACAGCTCCCATATACGACCGTTCACCAAAATGATAGATGCATATGTGTGACCGGATGCAGTGTTGGAATCAGCGTATCTTCAAGGAATTGGTAGAGCCCTTCTATCAATTACTTCAAGTAGAAGAGCGACAAATGAATTTCGAGTACTATAATCTATACGATATATGATATGGAAATAGAGCCAACAACTGGTGATTCCTAACATAATCCTGGAGATGACGGATGGGGTGTACCCTATTCAAATGAGAGAAGAGCCAAAAATCTGGAAAAAGATAGTGGCTAGCCAACAAAAGCTTAAGGGACAACAAAAGACAACTTTGTATGATGGTGTGTGGCCGCCACTGAGTAGGCCAGGGCAAGTACATAATGCCCATGGCCATGAAGGCACAAATTCCAAGCAATAGGGAATGATCGCCTTACCGAAGAATTGGTGGGGACATGTAGCCTTCAACAATTAGTGATAAGTGTTGTAGCGCAAGCTATGGCACCACATAGGGACATGACAAGTTGCATAGTCTCCCTCGGACAACGAACGCATGCCAAGCAAAGAAAAGGAGGTACATAAACCAATCAGTTGTGGAAGAGGAACCAGCTTCCTCGCTGGCTAGGGCCAATCCATTGATGGACAGCAATACAGAGCCATGCTCTCGGTCAACTACTGTAAGACTTGATAACCTAGACAATAAGTACACCAAACGTAGCAAGAGGAAAAGTCTTAAAAGAACACATAGGCTAGGTGGGAGGACTATTTGGAAGAACTTCCACAACAATTGCCTGATGTGGGCAAAGTGAATTAGCTACAGGAGACAATCGGGATACTAGGAGACGGAGGCACAGGCACATAATCCCCTGATATACGCCGGGCTGGGGATATTGATCTATGGCACCTACAGCAGCTGGACACCGCAGTGGACAATGATATTGGCAGATTCTAGTGTTTGATAGATAACGCCAACGAGACAGAGAAACTTGAATCAGAAGAGTAAGTGATAGGCCGACATAAAGTCTTTTACAACCAGAAACTATATGAGTCTGATTCATGACTAAATAGGAAGATGGAATTCTCTCAAACTTTGTTCTCTCCGTACATGGTTGCATGAACAATACCTTCCTCCCCGTCTCCTCCTTACTGATTCACGGGAGCTCAGATTTGTTAACCTTCTTCTAGGATGTATCTTCCCCTCCTCGAGGACACTGTCTAGTTTGCGGGGAGCTATTTTTTCCCTACATCTTGGTGTTTTCCTCTAGTTAGCCTCTGTAATCTCAAATCTACTATGTCCATTCCTTGTTCTTCTTATTCTTAGATACCTCCCTTACATACTTTCTTCCTCCTTCTCTGGCTCCACTTTGGTGCTGTGAGAGCTCTATTCCTCTAGCATTCCATGACCCCTGCAAGTTGAGGGAGCGATGGGTGATAAATGGACTATCCCCTCACACCAATTGAGAAGGATGAGGAGAAGCTATAACAAGAGGCAACAGAGCATGTATCTCCTACATCAATGTTCGAGTAAACTAATGTATACTATCCTAGAGCCCAGGCGTATGGTGTTGCAAGGTATAATACGTCTAGATCCTCGACGGGTAAACTACAGATATAGGTTGGGACCTCGCACTTTGCCTAGATCACAACTAAAGGAATTTCCTATGCCAACATATTAAAACAAAATATGAATATATATATATATATATATATATATGATACATGTACCCCAACATCCCATTGAATTTATGAGGAGTATTTATGCTGGGAGGGAAATCTTCTTTATTTCTAACTTCCCTTCTACCTGTCCTTTGGAGCAATTAGAGAAAATTCTGGAAAAAACTGGGAATCTACAAGCATTAATATTGAGTAGTAAGAAAGGTTAAGATGGTCGCTCCTTCGCATTTGCTGAGTTTTGGGAAGATTGTGGACCTCCACTCTTTGATATATATGACAAACAATAGCTGGATAGGCACCTACAAGCTTCGAGCAAACATAGCTAAACTGGACATCAAAGAGGTAGAAGGAAGTAGCTCTCATGACTATTAAGTCCAGAACTAAACTGGAAAATATCCTTGTATCATTTGGTAATCCTGTACAAGATTGTCATCTAAAGTTCCGAAGAATACAGTCCAATATCTTGGGAAAAATTCTCAGATTAATGAAAAGAAAATCTTGAAGGCCAAGGTGGTGAAGCCTAGACAAGACAAACCTCCTACACTGAAGCTAGCGGGAGGAAAATCACCTCCTTTTCTTGATGGAAAGGTGGGTTTATAAAGTCTAAAGATGGCCAACAAGAATTCCAGTTGGAGCTAAAGAGAGTTGGCTGCTATAATCTTAGGGTTTTCTCTATTGGACTGGGGAAGATACTTCTCTGGGAAGTGGGATATGGGACAAACCTTTGTAATATCATTCAGAATAAAGTATGGTTATGAAATTGGTTGGTTGCTCCCTTGGCAGACTGGAATGAGCTAACGGATAATATCACCAACACCAGGCTTGCATGGATAAAAACATGACTCCTTCAATCCTTGCATGGTAAGAAGTATATATAAATCAAATTGGGCAAACTTTAGGTAACCTAATCCGTTTGGACAGAGAAATTACCAGTGGTAACCAGATGGAAACAGCTACCAGGCTTCTGGAACTTGACATTTCACAACAGATTCCTACCACCTTAATTATGGAGCTAAACTCAAAGATATATTATCTAGATATCAAGTAAGTAGACAGGCAGAAATCCTCCTTCCTCTGGTCGGAACTATCTTCCCCTATATCAGAAAAAACCTTACTGATGGAGGAATCTGACTCAAATTCATCCCAATGCATGTTACAAGCTGCGTCTAAACACAATACACCAACTACTCCTGAACGTCACTCAGGTAATGTTGTCTCTCCACATGATGAATTGGCTAACTCTAACTTGTCTAATGCAGGTCCAGCTAGCAACTAGACTCTCCCCAAATTTGAATGGTGGCCAACATCAGATGCTCTAGTAGTATGGGATAACATAAATCCTTCATCTAAGGAAGAAGAGGAGATCTCTACTAGGCAATGTCAGCAAGCTATAGTGGAGGACATGACAACTCGGTACAAGTGAATCAGAAGGTTGACTTCCTCCCACTGCAAAGGACTCCAAAGGTGAACATGAGTAAATCTTCTCCTAGAAGAGGCAAAAAGAAACTAGGTCCCATGGAGAAAGTGCCTCATACAAGAAGTCAGGCAAGGAAAGAAATGGCCACATCCCATAAAAAGGAAATAGAATCTTTAGACAATTGTCTAGAAAAGTTGTTGGAAAAACAGTCACCTAAACTTAATCTTACCAGGCCTGATCTAGCTGAATGTGATACAGAGAGATCCTCTTTTCCACCTAATAGTAGTGAGATTGATCGCATTATAGAGCTGGGGAAAAACCTGGAAATAAAATATGGTAAGTCCACTGCCCTATATAGTTCTATGTTAGATGGAATGAATAGTCCAGCTAACATACCCAGCTCCAAGAGGAGAACTAGGATTGGGAAGGTACAAGAAATTAATGAAGTGGATAACTTATAATTTTAGAGGGTTGGGGGAGTGGTTGGAGGAAACGAGTAAAGGAGCTAATCGCCAACCACAAGGTAGACTTTATAAGCTTGCACGAAACTAAACTGGACAGGGTAGATAGAAGGTTTTGCCAAAAGCTCTGGTTTGATGAACACTTTGATTGGGCTTATACTTGCTCTGCAGGACAACCAGGTGGGCTGTTGTGTTTGTGGAATAACCAAAAATTTCAAGAGATAGGTATGCTCTCATGTGAGGGGTTCCTAGGTATCACATGCTTTTGGAATCATGAGGAAGTCATATGCAATATGGTAAATGTCTATTTTTCATCTGATCTGCAGTTGAAAATGGGATAGTGGTAGGAACTGGAGAATGTTTTCAAAGACAAACTGGGCGAAATGTGGTGTATTATGGGATACTTTAATGTAGTGTTGAAACAGGAGGAAAGAAAAGGGATAGCTCAGCAATATTATGCAGCAAAGATGGTTTCTTTCCAGGACTTTGTTTGGAGACTCGATCTGCATGATCTTCCTATGGTCAAGAGGAGATAAACTTGGTTTTAACTGTCTCAAATGAATGAGTCGTATGGACAAATTCCTACTGAATGAGGTCTGGTATAACACATCTACTGAATGGATTCAAATTGGTATGGACAAGGATGACTCATATCACATTCCAGTGGGCTTATTTACCTCTACCAGGAATTTGGGCCCTAAACCCCTATGAGTACTAGACCATTGGATGCAACATGAAGAATATATTAAACTGGTGGACGAAGTATGGAACAACCTTGCAATTTGAAGTACACCAGCCAAAGAATCATGCCTAAGATCCAGGCTATTCGGTTAGCTATTAAGGCTTGGAACGCAGGAGCTCCAAGAGACCTACTGACAAAAGGAAGTGGCTATTGCTTGAGCTGAGAGTGGAACCGGAAGCTAAAATATCTACTAGCATAACTCCTGATCTGGAACATCAAACAAGAAATTTGAAATCCCAAATCGACCAAACAACATGGATATTGGACATTGTGCTATACCAGAAAGCTAGGATCAAATGGCTGCACAAAGGTGATCCAAACACTGCATTCTACCATAGTTGGTTAAACAAACAGAGATGCAGGGGATCTGTAACTGGTATATGGGAGGAACAACAATGGATTGAGGATGTACAAGGGATTAAGAAATGTTTTAAAAAACACTTTGAGAAGAGATACCAGAAGTTTCATTGGCAAAGGCCTACATTGCCAGGAGATCTTTTCAGTAAACTCTCCGAAGCTGATAAGTCCAACCTTATAGCACCCTTCAATGACAATGAAATGTTAGAGGCCCATCAAAGCATGTGGAAGTAAGAAGAGCCCATGGCCTGATGGGTTGAATTTTACCATCATCAAACACTTTACACACCTGTTAAAGGAGGAGATGTTGCTAGAATTTTACAAATATGGTAAGATTTCCACAGGAAGCGACGCAGCTCACATTACTTTAGTGGCTAAGAAGTAAAACCCATTGATAGTCAAGGACTTTAGACCTATTACCTTAATGGAAGCCATGACAAAAATAATGTCTAAGATCCTGTACAGAAGAGTGGCAGCAGTTTTACATAGTGCTATAGCTCCTACACAGATGGCTTTCTTGAAAAATAGAAAGTTGCTGGACTGCATTCTAATTGCTAATGAAGTAGTAGATGAGACTAAGAAACTGAAGAAGGGAACTCTTATTCTAAAAGTAGATTTTGAAAAGGCATTTGACACCATAAACTGGTCTTACCTGCCGAAAAAAATGGAGAGTATGGACTTTCCCCCGTGTAGATTGGATTGGATAGCTGAGCTGCTATCAACTGCTACCACCTCTATACTCATTAATGGGAGTCCCACTGATGAATTTATCCCCCCACAGAGGTTTGAGACAGCGGGATCCCCTGTCTCCTCTTCTCTTTTTGATTGCAGCAGAGGGTTTTTCTTCTCTAATGAATAAAGTGTTAGAACTGCAGATCTTTCAACCTCTCCTGATTGGTAGCAATGCAGTGGCAGTCTTACATTTGCAATTCGGGGATGATACCCTTATGTTTGGTGAGGCCTCCTGGAAACTGTGACTACCTTCAAGGCTATTATGCAGAATTTTGAGCTAATTTCTAGATTAAAAGTTAACTACAAAAAGAGCATCCTGCACGGGATCAATATCCCTCAGGAGTTAATTGAGGACATGTCAGCCTTTCTCAATTGCAAGATGAGTGGTCTTCCTTTGAAGTACTTAGGACTGCTTGTGGGTGTCTCCCATCGGAGAAAACAGGTATGGAAACCTATTATAGATAAAATCGAAAGCACTCTCAATGCATGGGGTAATAAGCTGCTGAGTAGTGGGGGAAATTGACCCTGATTTATGTTGTATTAACATCTATCCCTATGCATTATTTGTCCTTCTATCGAGCCCCTAAGCTAATCATAAAGAAAATCACAGCATTACAGAGAAAAATTTTCTGGTGCACAACAGAGAATAGGAAGAAAACTTGTTGGACTTCATGGAAAAGATTTGCTTACCCATCTCCACTGGTGGTCTAGGTATCCGTGGGATTGGCAACTATAATAAGGCTCTTTTGGGGGTAAGAGAATACTACAAGGCAGGGAGATTCAACCACAGATATACTTAAATCCAAATATGGCACCCCGGAAGATGGTCTGCAAGTTGGTAGATTTATAGTGCTTCGGTAACCACACCAGCTGAGTTTCATTACCAGAGGGCGCATATGTGGTCTGAGTTATGCATTCACCTGGTGGAAGGAATTGAATGACCTCCTCAACCAGGATTGGTATGTAAACAATGTGAAAAACTGACTTGGAACAGGGACAAGAGTCAAATTTTGGCAGGACAGTTGATGCTCAGCTAACTCATTTGCTATTTCCTTCCCAAATCTGTATAGGTTTGCATCTGACAAATATGCACTGGTATCAACATCAGGAACCTAAAGGGATGGTGTTTGAGAATGGAAAATATCTTGGAGAAGAGCAACAATAAATGATGAGGGTATTCGGATAGCTAACCTCCTCTATTTACTTCTAGATAAGGACCTTGCCACAGATGTAGCTGATTACTATACGTTCAAAGGTAGGGCAGATGGTAGCTACTCTACTTTCTCTGGATACCAGTATATCCTAAATTCATCTGATTAGGTCCTACCCGAGGATGTAATAATCCAACTAAGGTACCTGTGGAACAGGTATTCTTCAAAGAAATAAATAATTATGTCCTTGTGCTCCCAAATGCAATCTTTACCCTTAAGATCAACCCTTCAACATAGAAGCATCATTCCTCTTGACAAGAATATCAGCTGTATTTTATGCCAAGTTGAGGATGAAACATTTTCACACTTATTTAAATCCTGTAACCTAAAAATTTCTATTTTGCATGGGGTACAACAATGGCTCTTACCAGCGGCTAACAGTGCACAGGAGGTCTCTGATTTAATACAATTCTGTTCTGCCAGACCACCAAGCACTAATCTGGATGCATGGAAGGCTATCTAGATCTCCTTCAATTGGCAGATCTGGAAGTTAAGAAATAGTTTACAGTTTGAGGGGAAGGGTGTGCTTGTAAAGGATGCAGTCCATATGATATAAACAAATACATGGTTGAAAATCAAAGCTAAGAGGCCAACTAGTCAGTTTCACTACTCTCTGATGGACTGGAATTTATAACCTATAATCTTTTTGCTATTTTAATACGTGAAGCAACTGAAGATATACTAAGTTCTAAGTATGAGCAGATTATAAGCATAGATGGAGGCCATTCCCATCAGTTTCTGGAGTAAAATTCTGGCTCTTTGTCCTGGGGCCTAGTAACCTTCCCCCCACCTCACAACCCCTTAAACCTGAATGATGCCTTGCTACTAACTGTTTCATTCTGGTACATGTTAGGTACAGGAGGTTTATGTCCCTCTGGTGCGCATTTTCAGTCATGTGTTAAAGGAATAAAAGATCCATGAACTTCCTTGATCTAACTAGAATGACATGTTGCACAGTAAGCTATCCAGTCTATTTTTCTGAAGACGCTGATTAGTGCAATCAGTTGGCTTTGGTTTTGGTTGTACTGGACATGTTTGCTAATGTAAATGTTACTCAAACTATAATGGCTAAGTTGCTCCAGATGGTGGTAGCTAGAGTCTCATAGTTGAAATCTATTAGTTATGGGGAAAGGACTCCGTATGAAGCCAAAGTTGCCAAAAGGAAGAACCCAAAAGTAGAGGAATCTCTATGTGGCACGACAAACATGTTTTTATGTACAAAAGATGACTACACAACACATGGATTAGCAACAAGGATACAAGGAAATCAAGGACTTACAGGAGAATGAGGTTGTGTTGTCTTACTGAAAGTAATCTATTATATCCCTGTCTAACCGGGTTATATCTTCTATTCATTACATGGATAGCTCATCAAACAAGAAGAACCTGTTAAAAAAAGATATTGATAAGTTGACAGTCATGACATCCGATTTGGTGAAGAGCGGGTGATGGCAATGACCTGAATGCGGAGATGCTTTGTGTTCTTCTACGAGGTTAGGGGAGTCATATACCAAATCACCCTTAGTTATACTAGAGGGAACAATCAAAGGGTAGGATATACAGTTCATGATCAAGAAATCAACCACTGACTTCATCCTAGTAGATCTAATCCTGAGTATGGTTATTCCCATATCTAGTCTATGGTTTGTAATTTTCTATCTTGCAATGTTCATTTCTGTAAATAACTTTATATATTATATATGAAAATTTAGCTTATAAAAAAAAACTATATGAGTCTAAGCCAACCTTTGAAATCAAACGATATAAAGGATCGCCCAAGGCACTACCCAAATCAGCCCGAGTGTCCAAGCCACTAAAGTCCTACAACGTCTAGTAGGACAGTTGATTGAGAGTTAGTAGACAAGCTTCTCTATTATGGCCAATTAATGGGAAAAGAAATCCTATTTTGGAATAGCGGAGGCTTAAGGAGAGCAAAAAAAAAACCTGGGAATGGGTTAGGATTCATACAATTGAGGTACTAGCCATTGCAAAACCTTTCACCTCAGAAAGAAGAATCCATGGTGATATGAACCTAATCAACTTGTGATTAGACCCAAGAATCAAAGATGATTCAAACCTTAGGATCTATGATCAAACATTTGCCGAGTCCTTAACCCTTCACCTATATAAGAGGTGAGAACTAAGTCTACGTGTGTTTCGAAAAAGTAAACAACACTAAATCCCGAAACAAGTCTTAGATAAGTTTTAAAAGAGTTTTGAAAAGACTAAGGAATAAAATCCCAAATGTCTCACAAGAT
>JAOWBN010254582.1:0-11446 GCA_028565015.1 Pinguicula moranensis | reverse complement strand
ACCCTCCGAGGCACCTCTATTCTAAAAATAGTTATCGTTTAAGTACTTGCGCAAAACACCACCCCTCTTAAAAATAAAAAAAAGTAGTAGAAAAAGTAGAAGAAGGCGCCAGTTGATTTAATCTTGTAAGAATTAAATCTTTGAATCAATCATTCTTATTTGATATTGTCGAGCACAGTACAACCTCTCTCACGTTCGACTCGCGCTGCACAGAAATCTTCATCGAAAGCCCTCTGTTATGGGCTGATTCCCGTTCGTCCCTCAAGAAATCTTTATGAATGAGCACCCAACAACCTTCCTGACCTATCTTTCCGGCCGTCGATCTCGGTAAGTGAAGTTCTTCTTGGTTCAGATTTAGATTTGCTCATCCCTTTGCAATTTAGGCTTTAGACCACTATTAAAGTTGCTTGTGTACTCATATTCAGGATAACGTGTACGTTGTGCTTCAATTTTTTTTTCCTAATTTCAAATATAAGTTTTTTGAAAATTAGGGATCTAAGTGTTTGTTCACGTAACGGAGTTTAGGGTTAGGGCTAATTCATTTTGTGTGGTCAGTTGCTTGTGAACTCATGTTTGGCAATGTGTACGTTTTATTTCAATTTTTCGCCTAATTTTAAATTTAGGATTTCTGAAAATTAAGGATCTAAGTGTTTGTTCAAATTGCATCGTGTAGGGTTTAGGGTTAATTCATTTTTTGTGATCAGTTGCTTGTGTACTCATGTTTAGGACAATGTGTACGATTTATTTCAAATTCTTCGCCTAATTTCAAGTTTAGGTTTTTGAAAATTAGGAATGTGTTTGTTCAAATTGCAGAGTTTGATGTCGGGTACTAGGGGTTTTATGGGTTTAAATCATTATTGAAGGTTTTATGTTCTAGTTAGCCCTGGGTAGCAGAGCGAGCGGAAACGGAACCGCCCGTTCCGCGTTCCGCCCGCGAACGTTGTGGAACCGATTTTTCGGTTCCGCATCCACCCGCGATGAATAGTATTCTCCATCCGCCCGCTCCGCCTAATTTCATGGGCGAATGCGGAATCCGCAAATTCCGCCTAATATCGCGGGCGGGTGGATGATCCGCGTAATTTCGCGGGCGGTGCCGATGCAGAATTCGCGGAATTCACGGATTTCGCGTAAGTACATATGCCTATAAAAATAAATAAATAAATAAAAATTGCAGGAGGGCCCGCGAAATCCGTTCGCATATATTTTATATTTAAATAAAAATAGATATATAAAAATAAATTTATGCGGGCAGATATGGATTCCGAAAAGCAAAAAATCTTCTTTCCGCATTCTGCCCGCATAACTTTGCAGAATACGATTTTTCATCTACATCCGCACCGCATTCTGCGCGAACGCGGAATTGGCGGATGCGGGCGCGGGCGGACACGGGCGGGCATGAAATTTCCGCGCCCGCTACCCTGGGCTAGGTATGAGTAAGACTTTAGATTTTGCACCGTTCTGCTTGATCGAGGGTTAGATTTAAAATTCTTCAGAAAGAATGGTTTAGATGTTAAAAGAATATTGATTTGGATCGGTATGATAAATATATTTACTATGTGAAAACTTGTTTATCCCATGCTCGTGCAACAGTTTTATGTGAATCATGCCTGCTATCATCGCACAACTCAAGTTAGCTGGGTAAAAGGGAAGCAAATTACACTTGATAGAGATACTTTTTAATACCATGTTAAAAGCCCCTTTGGGAGAGGTGGAATGTTCTTATTGTGGCCCATAGCTAAAGTCCAACCATGTTACTTCCATTGACATGCTATGTCTTGTGTGGATGATATCAACCTATGCTAAACCGGTTGCTCCACCACATGCTTGCCTCCATTGTCAACTTCGCTTTGGAAAATTTGAGAATGTGGCTTTTTGATGAGGAAAATTTGTAGTATTCACCTCTTACAAGTGTACAAGTCGCACAAGTAATATAATAATGAGAAGGATGCCGAACCTCGAGGATTGTGGTTAATAAACACTAACATTAACAAGATTCATATAATTTGAAACAATGATAAAGAGGTTGTTTTTGATCTATTGGTTAATCTAAGAACTACACATAAACAGAGACATGTAAAATGCAACAAGGTAATTTTAACACTAACGCAGTGGATGACATCCAGGGATCGCACTTTCACCACTTGACGCCCTCAGGTGGATTCATAGTTAGCATGTCATGCTTCGTTCCTAATGTTGTGCTTACTGAATTCTCCTTTTCTAGGCATAAAACTCTCTAGAGACTAAATGCCCTTCTGTGGTTCACAAATGAACACCTCTCGAATGTCACATTTAAGAAAATCAAAGACCTTGCTCACGGGTAATCCACACATGGTAGCACTGATTCTGTATGCATTCTCATGCTATAGCAATAGATGCCGATTTTGTTATGCCTAGCGTAGCTTGTACCTCTCAACCTCCCACTACTCTTAGTGCATCTACCTATGCTGGCCAAACATACATAAATGAGGATGAAATATAGCAAAACCAGATTAGTGTTAAAACAAAATAAACATTCTACGTTCTCCCGAGTTCATTAATGGATACATTGTGCCCCTGGACAAAGACTCTTATCTCATGCTTAAGGCAATAACTATTCTACAAATGATAAATATTGAGTCCATCATAATAAACAAAGAAATCGAAGTCAATTTTCCTTGAGCACGAGCTCACGAACAAGTGATCCCTAAACCCTTACTTTTTGTACGCTCTTTTTTGGCTCACGCGGCTAAGATGTTTTTGAGCCTTATATACCACGTCCAATAGGTTCTCTCGGAAGCATGGACTCCAATCAAAGAGGTAGATTTGTCCTCCTAATGGGTTTATTCTAAATGTGCACAAGTACCACCATCCAAGATCATTTGGAATAGGAGATGGTGCCATGCCCTGAATTTATGGGGCATAACCTCTGCTTTTGGGGTTGTTTCTTTTCTTTTCTTCTCAGTGAGCATTAAATGAACTGTTACTGCAAAAGAAGGAAAAATGGATACAAAAGGTGTCTTCCCTCATCAATATTGAGCTAAATCAGACTCTAATAGTCTGCATTAATTAGGTATAAAATTGGCTCATTACTTTTGCTGAAGTTACCCTGGTTTGGTGTTTGTTAACTTGAACCAGGTGCAATCTTGGGGATGTAATTGTTGATCATATTATGAATATTGTCAAAGTGTCTAAAGCAACAAAACAGGCAAGAAAAAGTCTCCCTTATGGTATGGCTCATGACCAAAATCTTTAAGAATCTAGGAGTTGATCTGACAAATGAGAAAATGGTTACTCCAAAGCTCAACTTTGAGTAGAGTTAAAAGAGTCTATAAAGTTTATGAGATTTAAGTTGGACTCAAATGGGAAGTGGAAGAGATCCACTTAGTCTATACCTAAGTCTCCCACACCTTCATCTAGAAAACTAAAGACCAAAATGGAATTTAATTATGTGACCAGTGACTCTGTTGGTCCGTCTAGGTACAATCCTCCATCTGCTCTACTTGAAGAACAAATGATGTGCGCAGTGTCGAACCACGAGGATTGTAGTTAACAAGTACAAAAATTAACGAGTTTCATACAATCAAAAGGTAGATTTGTCCGCCTAATGGGTTTGGTGTACGCTAAATATGTACAAGTACCACCATGCAAGATTATTTAGAACATGAGTTGTTGTCATGCCCTAATTTATGGGGCGGAACCTCTGCTTTTGGGGTTGTTTTCCTTCTTTTCTTCTCAGTGAGCATTAAATGAATTGTTAATGTAAAAGAAGGAAAAATGGATATAAAAGTGTTGCCCCTAATCAATATTGAGCGAAATCATAGTCAAATAGCCAGTATTAATTAGGTATAAAATCGACTCATCAAATATCCCAAACTTAAGTATTTGTTTGTTCTCAAGCAAACATATCCCTAGAAAGGTATATTTACACATTGAGGATACTTGTTTACAGATGGACACCCAATTCTAAGTAATGCATGCACGAGTTCAACTTCTTTTGCTTGCGGTTATCACCAACTTTATGTTACTTTATATATAAAGGGGTCAGTTATGGCTAGCAATGCAGGGGATTTTCACATTTTCAGGTTAGGTCTTCGTCTTCAAACTAAGACTAACAAATTTGTCCTCTTCAATTTTTCAATTTCTCTTCATCTTCCTCACGTTTTGACATGGCAAGGCAGTCAGTGATTTAGATAGACATCATCTTTGAAGCCATCACAAATACATAATTTCTCCTTCGAAATTATACATTAGACCCGAGAGTATTCACATACATAACAATGTAGGGGCATTTATATACATCAAGATGCCCTTTTGTTTTTCTTTGGAATTGTTATTTTGATCTTTGTATGCACACAAACAAGCGCCTAGCTAGCCCTCGAAATACAAACAATTTTCTATTTTTTTCCTGTTTTTTTTCTTTTGCATTTTTCCTATCCATAACTTGTCCCATTTTTTATTTAGGCTGAGAGGGGTAACTTCGAATTTTGAAAAATTGCTTGGACTTCTCTATCCATCTAAGCCTAAGTTCAGGTACCTTCCCCAAAATAAAAAATTTGATTAAACACCTCTCCTACAGCTATGTTCTTAGTTGACATCCCCAATATGTATTGTGTGTTTTGAAGTATGGTGATGACTTTATCGCACTATATGCTAATAGCAAAATAGTTCAAGCAACACAAAGTAAATGAGGTCTAAGTTCAAAACAGAGACAAGCATATCAAAAGCAGGTAAAACCAGAGTTTTAACATCTCAGCCCCAAACCTGTCAGACACTGACCCCAGTGGATATATATATATAGAAATTGGGAAATGAAAACAATACTCTCCTGAAGGCAGGCATATCCATGCTTCATTCAGATTCGAAGTTTGACCCCACCAAGTTGTAGGTGCCCTCTCCCTCCTCCTCCTCCTCCTCATTCTCATCCTCGTTCTCATCCTCTTCATCTCCAGTTCAAGTAGCTGCCTCACATGCTGGTGCAGATGGAGTGAAGGTCAGTGGTGGCGGCAACAGACTGATTGGGAACTGGATGCCCTTCATAATTGACATTATGACGAGGTTCGTATAGACCGCAGCAACACAACGGTAAGAGGGCTCCACAAAATATTCCCATTGATATGGGGTTTGGCCAACTGCAGCTGAGGTCTTCGCTGGGAATGGACCTTTTGACTTAGGTCTAGGGATTGGTTCCTGCAAAGGCAGAGAAGGGGTTACCCGTTTGCTTTTACCTTTCGCCTTCTCCCTAGCAGTGCATTGGATAATTCTAGATTGGCCTCTGGCTTCACAAGTCTCCTATCAAAATATGTCCCCAGCTTACTAATCAGATTTTGAATGATGTCCAGAGCAAGCGAGAATAACTTTTCGTCCTCCGCCAAGGCTACTTCAGCCTTCAAGCACATGGTAGTAATTAAGGAAAGGAAATGCAGAGAAAGTTGGCGCTTCTCCAGTGAAGCCAAACTTTCCATGACATCCTTGTATATAACCTTGCCCACGTAGATGCTACGCCCAGTTTCTATCGCATAAATGAGCAATAACCTCTTCAATTTAATATACCTGTGTGTGTGGTTGGCATCATCCTTGTACAGACAAACAAATGCCACATAAGGACGCTTGAGTGACAATCTACCTTGTTAACCCCTAGTTCCAGCGGTCATGCGCCAGTGGACATTTTCCATATCATCCCATGTGCACATAGAAATTGAGCCACATCGGCTAAATCTGGGTATCCCCCAATGAATTGGGAGAACTTGTCATTGCCCGAGTGAATGAGACTGAACACCTGATTGATCTCACTGGGACTGAATAGCATAGAAATTCTGCTGACATATACTTTGAAATCATTCATAACAGCAAGATTAGCATAAAACTCTCTCACCACATTCAGGGCATACTCTCCGAAGTTTTCAGAAACTGCGTCCAATATCTATCCTTAACAGATTTCCTAATGATAGACATGCATTCAGAATAAAATCCCCGTTCCCTAATAACATTTAACACTCCAACAGTTGCATCGAAGAACTTCTTAGCAGTATCATTCACAAATTTATCGGGAACCACAAACTTAGTAATCTTGGCCTTTTTGGACGGCATGCTTGCTAGATTCAAGAGAAACTGGAGTAAAGAGGTCAAGTTCAGCCTTTACTTACTTCAAAACGCCATATAAAACTCGCGTTTCAGTGAAACTTGGAATAATTGTTGTGGTGGACGATGGACTATGTTGTGGACCTGAGAGAAATGTAGCGCTTAGGGTTTGTTGCATTGTTTGAAAGTGAAATGTGTCCAGACGCGGGACAACACCTAAGCTTTTATACCAGAACCTTAGTGGGCCTGTTTTTATTTTCTCACAGTTACTGTAATGGTTACTGGGTTGTTCAAGTTCTGATGTAATTTAATGCCCATTACTATAGCCTTTTAAAAATAAGGACGTTGTGAACATGGTTTGTTAGTGGACATCCGAAGCAATCTTCATGGTTCATGCTTCCTTGTTGATGTTGCCTTGTCTCCGTGTATTTTGTGGTCTTTTGGATAAACCTGAATGATACATCAAGGGAGATTAGAGGCTGTAATGACTATATAAAACATATCTAATTAAATAAGCAATTAAGACAGTAAAGGTAAACAATAATTGCCACGTCCAAACTTATAACTGCCCTTCCCCAAACTTAACGACTTGCATAGCACAATGATGGAAATAAAGTTAAGTAAGAAAAGGGTTGAGGATAGGACACGTCCCTGAGTGGCTTCAAAAAGGCCTTGGGTTGCCTCCCAAGTAGCGCTTCTTTAATATCATTAGCTTGACACTGTGTAGCTGCATTAGTGGTTAGAGGCAGTGAGCCTCTTTGAATTGGTTCCTCCTTCATCATACGGTTTAAGTCTTTATCCATTCACCTTGAAAGTGCCTTTGTCATGATGAGCAATTTCTATGGCTCCATATGGAAATACTTGTGTGATCTCGAATGATCCAGACCATCTAGACTTCAGCTTACCTGCAAACAGTTTGAGTCTAGAGTTAAACAAAGTACCTTTTGGTCCGGATAGAAGTGGCGCCTGGATATGTGTTTATCATGCCAAGCTTTGGTCCTGACCTTGTAAATTTTGGCGTTATTATAGGCATCATTCCTTAGTTCATCCAGCTCACTTAATTGAAGTAATCTATTTTCCTCTACAATCCTCATGCTGAAATTCAGAGTGCGCATGGCCCAATAAGCTTTATTTTCCACCTCCATAGGCTGGTGACAAACTTTTCCATAAACCATATGATGTGAGGGCATGCCAATGGGTGTCTTATAGGCAGTCCTGTAAGCCTAGAGCGCATATTCTAGCTTGAGTGTCCAATCCTTTCTGGATATGCTTACTGTCTTTTCCAATATCATCTTGATTTGTCTGTTTGATATTTCAACTTGGCAATTTTTCTGTGGGTGATATGCCAAAGCAGTGCGATGACGAACTCCATTATTTCTCAGCAATGCCTCAAATAACATGTTGCAAAAACGTGATCCCCCATCACCTACAATACATCTGGGGGTGCCAAAACTTGAGAAAATATTCTTGCGCAGAAATTTCAGTACCACTGTTGGCTGCATCATTGGTGGGAGTGGCTATTGCTTCTACCCATTTGAAGACACAATCCACAACTACCAAAATGTATTTATGCCTCACAGAGAGGGAAAATGATCCCATGAAATTGAGTCACCCATCAAAGACTTCAACCTCAAGCCATCCTGCTGAGGCATTTCATTTCTTTTTTCGATTTGTCCCATCCTTTGGCATCTATCACAAGTAGTCACAAAAGAGTGTGCATCTTTCAATAATGAAGGCAAATAAAATCCACTATGCAGCTCCTCTGTTGCTGTGCACTTGCCTCCAAAATGTCCTCCACATTCTAAGGCATGGCAATGAACCAATATGAAGTACATTTCTTCTTCTGGGATGCATCTGCGAATCAGCTGGTATGAGCAATATTTGTACAACACAGGCTTATCCCATAGATAATACTTCACTTGTGAGAAAAATCTCCTTTTCCATTGCCATGATGCTTCATAAGGAATTTGATAGTGGATGGTTTTAACTCGAAGTTGTTTGCTTAAATTGTTGGTCTCTTGATGGAGGGAATTGCTTCATCTGCTCAAGGCAAGGCAAAATCCTCCATGCGAACATCATCTTCATCTTGGACTATAGCCACATTCCTCTGGTCTGTGTCCTCATTTTCCTGGCATTTCATTATGTCCCTTTCTCTCTATTGTGCTTTCCATCTAGCTTGAAAGGTTCTTTCAATTTATGGGTCTGCCCTTTACTAAAGGAGTCACTCCCCGAGGGATTCATACATTACCTACAAACAGAGTTCCAAAAATTAAACACAAAAGAAATCAAGGTTCAATCTAGTTGAAACTTGCTTAGCGTTAATCTTGTTTAAGCAACCAAACACCGGCAATGGCGCTAAAAACTTGATGAGCAAAAGTAATAAAGTGATGATAAGAATGTCGAACCACGAGGATTGGGATAAACAATCACTAACATTCACAAGCTTTGTACAATTTTGAACCGAATAAAATTGGGTTGATACTAATATAGTCAGTAATCTACGAATTAAGCAATTAACATGGATTATTAAAATGCAGTGGAATAGATTTAATTCGAGGTTAGAGGATGGTGACATCCAGGGGAGTGCAAATTCACCACTTGAGTCCCTTGGGTAGAATTATAATTTGATTAATCATGTACCAATTACCATATTATGTCTACCAGATTCACCTATCCTAGACTCTTATCTCTCTCGAGCTTAAGCGTCCTTCTTTGATTTATAGATTAGCATCTCTTGATGCCTCATTCAAACAAACCAGAGACATTGCTCTCAAGTGATCATCACACGGTAGCACCGATTCTATAATCATTCTCAAGCTATAGCAATCGGTGTGAACCTTGCTACGCCTAGCATAATTTGTGTCTCTCGACCTCCCATTATACTTAGTCCACCTACTTACGTTGGACAAACATAAATATACGAAGATGAAGAATAGCAAGATCAAACACAATAAAAATAACTAAAACATGGTAAACATTTAATAATTTCCCAAAGTTCTTCAATGGCTACTCCGCGCCTTGGACTTAGAAGTTTAGCTCATGCTTAAGGCATGATCCAATCTACTAACACACAGTAATGAGTTCATCACAAGATCGAGAATTGGATCGGTTCTCCCTTGAACAAAATCTCAAGGATGGCGGCTTAAAACCCTTTTCTTAAACAAAATAGCTCTTCATGCGTCCTCTATGGATTTTGCATTTTTCTGCTTTTTATACCACTTCGGTAGCTTTTCACGGAACCTTCAAATACAATGCAAGGGTATATTTGTTCGCCTACCAAATATGGCACGCAAAGATATGTGTACGTATCACCTGGCATGGTCATTCGATCAGGAGCTGGTGTCATGCCTTGGATAATTGAGACAAAACCTCTAGTTTTGGGGTTGTTTCTCTTCCTTTTCTCTCAAAGAACAATTAATGAACTGTTTCTGCAAAAGGAAGGTAAACAGGTATAAAAGGCGTATCACATCATCCTTATTGAGCCAAATCAGACTCAAATAGTCTGCATTTATTAGGTATAAAGTCGACTCATCACAAGTGCACAAGTCGAACAAGTAATAAAATGATGAGACGGGTGTCGAACCACGAGGATTGTAGTTAACAAGCACCAAAATTAACGAGTTTCATACAATTTGGACAAGCAAATTCATGAGTTATTAGCTAAATTATACTTAAAATGATGATGATCATAAACAAAGTTCTACCCTAAATTCTAGAGTTTTTGGAGAGATGTTGAGATGAGAACACCTAGGGATCTCAACTTCACCACTTGACTCCATCGAAAGATTTTATAGCTGATTTGCCATGTTTTGATTCTAACTTATTGCCTACCAGATTCACCTACTTTAGACATAAATTTCTATCGAGAATAAACATCCTTCTTTGATTCACTAATGTGCACCTCTCGAATGTCGCATTTAACTAAACCAAAGACCTTTCTCTCAGGTAATCCACACTTGGTAGCATCAATCCTATAGTCATTCTCGTGCTATAGCAATTGACGTGGGTTTTGCCATGCCTAGCATAGCTTGTGCCTCTCGGCCTCCCACTACGCTTAATGCACCTACCAATGTTGGCCAAAACAAGGACAGTTGAGAAACGAAATACAACCAAAACAAGCACATCATTAGTTTTAAAACTAGCTAAATATATTATGATCTCCCAAGTTCATCACGGGCTACACTGTTCCATAAAAAAATGGTTTAGCCCATGTTTAAGGCAGAAACACACAATAAGAGTTCATTATAGCTACAAAATGATGTTGAGATAAATTCCCTTGAGCTTGTGTTTATGGGCGTTGCCCCAAAACCATGAGAGAGAGAGACAGAGATGCAACAGCAAATGGCACGTTCATGAAGAAATCTTACGACTAGGCATACTCTTTGTTGAAAGTGATGGCTCAAAACTGCTATCGGTGGCCGAATGAGATAGTCAAAGGAAGGTACGAATTGAATAAGGCGGATGCACTGGCAACAACCATGCATGTCATGAAGGTACAGATGGAGAACGGGATGTCCCAGAGCACAATGGCAAAAGCTGAGCTGTTATGATGGTGCAACAACCATCATGTGAGATTTTTGGAGGATGACACCCCTCTGATTTGTGCCAAGGCAAGACTGTAGGATCTAAAGAGTCGATTTCTAAAATTCCAAAAAAATTCAATTTCGGACCACGAGTGAAATCGAGCTCAACACTTGCTAATTCATGTTCTAATAGCAAGAGTTAAGCCATACTTACCTTAATCTTGCCGGAGGCTGAAGAACCCAACGAACCCGTGTACGTTCAACCGGGAAAAATGATAATGGAAGCCCCAAAGAGGTGACTCAGTGTCAAGTGCCCTCCCTGGCTAGTGACGTGGCTGCTAGACCACGACGAGGCAAGTTTTCCGGTGACCTTGTTACTGGAAATAAATTCACGGAAGAGTTTTGTTTTCGGTCGATCGTTTCGTTGGTTTTTCGATGAAGATGAGATCAGACAGAAATCACGTAAGTCTCATGCTTATCTCGACCGAATCGTTTAAATGAGATTTTTATCTCATTTGGGCCTCAAGGCCCAATTCGAGCAATATCTCATATTTCTCATTTGGGCTCCAAACCAAGTTGAGCTTTAAATGATTTGGGCTCGAATTAATTTGAGCCCAATTGCAAATTAAGTACTTGGATTTAATCCCAATAAACCCAAGTAAATTGCAATTGCATTGGGTGGTCCCACCAAATCCCAATTTATTCTCGTCCGTAAAATTTGCCAATTATGTCCCACATAATTAATTATTAATTCTTCAGTTCGCCAGATAGAGCGACCCAGTAGGATCCATATCTAAATCGGTACTATCATAAGCGGTATCTAGCAATACATTATGATCCAATTTAATATAGATACATCGTGATCC
>JAOWBN010254571.1:0-11446 GCA_028565015.1 Pinguicula moranensis | reverse complement strand
GGTCTACGGTAATTTAAGGGTAAAACCTAACCCAACATAGACACGTCAAAATTGTTCAGAGTAAGAGAGTGTCACACGAAGTAGTCCTGGATGATGTCTGATTCACGAGTAACGGTGGTCACACAGGAGCGGTTCTCCTACAAATTCGCCTACAGGCCGTTCAATGCACTGTTGAGTCCTTCGACACCCACTGTAGCCGCAGTCGCCTCAGGTGCATCCACGAAAATGGGGTCAGCCTCATCGTCTCCCTAGCGCTGCTCGGTCTTCACGGGTGGCAACATGTCATTGACGGTCTTAAGGCTAAGGTGATTCCGGCGGAGAGGGTAGTGGTGGCCAGATTGGTACATCTTCTCGTACACGCGCAGCGAGAATCGCGAAGGCCACTGGACGATAAACGAGAATGGGCGGAATGGAGGGAAAGCTCCAATGCTGCGTCGTGGACGAGCATGAGATGTGGACGCATTGAAGGTTTCCGGTCCCGGTTGCGCCGGGAGACGAAACGACGTGGGGACTTCAAAGCGTCGCGGTGGCGCCATCGAGGGAATTCGAGAGAAGTCGAGGGGTTGAAAAAGCCAAAAAGACGATTACAAAGAAAATTGCATTTTTATATTAGTCTCGAGGGGTAATTGGGTAATTTAACCCTATTTAACCCCTAAACCTAGAAAAATCGGATTTGTAAACCCCGGCACCAAACAAGGCTAGTGTCGCTTAGCGAAACCAGGGTGACCATACCAAACAAGGTTAAAAAATTTCGAACCGACCTTAACCATATTTAAACCCCGTAGCCGGTTTAAAATAATTCGGCTATCAAACGCTACCTAAGATGTAAAAGATATGCTTTTGTGATAGTTGATGACTACACTATGTAAACATGGACACTAGTCTTTAAGTAAAGATGGAAACCTTTGAGAATTTTGAAGAACTAGCTAAGAAGATTCAAAATGAAAGGGGTACAAGATAATTAGCATTACAAGTGATCATGGTAGGGAATTTGAAAATGCTTCATTTTATAGGTTTTGTTTAGAAAATTGAATAAATCACAACTTCTCTTCACCTAGAACGCCACAACAAAATGGGATGGTATAAAGGAAAAATAGAACTCTAGAGCAAATGGGTAGAACCATGTTATGTGAAAATAATCTATCTAAGTACTTTTGGGCCGAGGTGATGAGCACGGCATGCTATGTGATGAATAGATACATGATAAGACCTTTCTGAAAAGTAACACCTTATGAACTTTGGAAAGGTAGAAACCTAACATTAATTATTTTCATGCCTTTTTATGCAAATGCTTTGTGTTGAATAATAATAAAGATTATTTGAGAAAATTTGATGCTAAGGCTGATGAAGGAATCTTTTTAGGATATTCTACACATTGTAAACCCGTAGGGTATATAATAAAAGAACCATGGTTGTAGAAGAGTCAATGTATGTTGTGTTTGATGAAACAAACATAAACAAACCTCGCACACATGCTAATGTTGATGAAATCGAAGAAAATATAGGAGATTTTAGATTAGATGATGGAAACAAGAAATAAAAAAAAGTAAAAGACACCATACAATAGGATCAGGATAATCAAGATTCAAAAGACTCAAAATTACCTAAAAGAGTGGAAATTGGTTACAAATAATCCTATGGAGTAAATCCTTGGTTAGTCAAGGAGTCAAAGCTAGATCTCCACTAAAGAATAATTTAAACACTCTTGCCTTAATATCACAACTTGAACCTTAAACCTTTGAAGAAGCTAAGAATGAAAAAAGTTGAATTAAGGCCATGGAAGAAGAGTTAAATCAATTTGACAAAAATGAAGTGTGGAGTTAGTCCAAAACCTAAAAGCCATTCAATTATTGAAACAAAATGGGTGTTTAGGAATAAAATGGATGAACTAGGAAATGTAATTAAAAATAAAACACGTCTAGTAGCTCAAGGATATAACCAACAAGAAGGAATAGAATATGAGGAAACATTTGCACCCATAACTACATTAGAGGCTATCCGATTGCTATTGTCATTTGCATATCATTTTAGTGTGAAATTAAAGGCTTTTCAACGTGCTGAATGAATAGAAGTATTTCCAATTATATCACATGGATGTAAAATGTACTTTTCTTATTGGCGTCTATGATCAAGAGGTATATGTGAAACAACCTCTCGGTTTTGAGAACACTAAATATCTATATCATGTATTCAAACTCACAAAAGATTTATATGGTCTAAAGCATGATGCTAGAACTTGGTATGAACGCATAAGCAAATTTCTCACTAAAAATGTCTTTAAGAGAGGAAATATAGGCACCCCAATTTTCAGCAAAACTAAAAACAATGACTTGTCGTTAGTGCAAATATATGTTGATGATGTTATTTTTTGTTTAACTAATGAAGAGTTGTTTGAAAAATTCTCCACATGCATGACTAGCGAGTTTTAGATGAGTCTTATGGGGGACTAATTTATTTCTTAGGTCTTCAAGGGAAGCAAACCAAAATTGGGATTTTCATAACCAAGCAAGTACACAAAAGACTTACCCAAAATATTTGGAATGGAAAACAACAAGAAGTTAGGAACTCCTATTTGCATAACAACTAAGTCAGACAAAGATGAACAAGGGAAATAAATAGTTCAAACTAAATACTTAGCTAGGATAGGTTCATTGCTATATCTTACTGCTAGTATACCTAATATTATGCTAAGTTGGTCTCCGTGCACAATATCAATATTGTCCTAAGGAATCTTGCCTAATTGTTATTAAGTGAATTTTGAAATGCTTAGGTAGAACCATGAACTTAGGACTGTTCTATAGGAGATGTGAGGACTTTGATTTGCTAGGATACTCAGATGCATACTAGGTGGGGTGTAAGATTGATACAATGAGCACTAGCGATAACTGTCAATTTCTAGGAAGTTCACTAGTGTCTTGATCTTGTAAGAAGCATTGTCAACCACTGAAGCTAGGCATGTAGCCTTAGGAAACTGTTGCACTCAAATCATTTGGATGAAACATTAATTAGAAGACTGTGAGCTTCAATATACAAGTGTTCCTATAAGATGTAATAATAACAGTGCAATCAATTTGACTAAGATCCAATCCAACACTCTAGAACCATTGAAATAAAACATCATTTCTTGAAAGATCATGTGCCAAGAGGTGATGTAGCTATTGAGTTTATAAATTCTAAAAATCAACTCGTAGACATCTTCATGGAGTTTTACAGGAAATGCAAATTGGCTAGAGGAAGCAATGCTAGCCAAGACAGGACACATTTTCAAGTTCAAGACTACCTCCCTATAACTCTGATAGGAGCTATGTCAAAAATGCTCTCCAAAGTCCTTGCCAACAGGATCATAGGGGTCATGGAGGAGATCATATCTCCCAACCAGATGGCGTTTACCCAAAATAGAAAACTCCTAGATAGCGTCATGATAGCAAACGAGGTTGTGGATGAGCTGAGAAAACTAAGGAAGCAAGGACTCATCTTCAAGGTTGATTTTGAGAAAGCTTTTTGTACTATAAACTGGTCATATTTGTTTGACGTTATGCTTCAATGGGATTTCCTAGTTGCTAGATCTGGTGGATAAAGGAAATCATAGAATTTGCCTCCACTTCTATTCTGATTAATGGTAGTCCAACTAAAGAGTTCTACCCTCAGTGTGGTTTGAGACAAGGGGACCCTATGTCCCCCTTCCGCTTCCTAATAGCTGCTGAAGGGCTATCCATGTTGATAAACAAAGCTATTGAACTACATATGTTTAAGGGTGTGGAGATTGGCCGTGACAAGATCTAGATTACTCATTTGCAGTTTGTGGATGACACCTTGATGTGGGGACAAGAAAACTGGAACACAATCAAAGCCATCAAAACCATCCTGCACAATTTTGAGATCACCCCAGGTCTTAGAATCAACTTCTCTAAGTGCAGCCTTACAGGAATAAACATGGAGCAATCCACAGTTGAGGACATGGCAACCTATATGGGATGTAGAACAAGCTCTGTACCCTTCAAATATCTATGATTACCCGTGAGAGCAAGCCCATCCAAACCATCCACATGGAGTCTTATTCTAGAAAAGTTTAGAAGAGCTCTGAATCATTGGGATCACATACATTTGTCCACAGGAGGTAAACTTGTCCTCATTAATGCAGTTATGGAAACACTACCATCTCATTACTTCACGTTTGCAAAGGTCCCACCTACAGTCATTAAGAAACTCACCTCCTATCAGAGATCCATTTTCTTGAATAGTAGCCTGGAGAAAAAGAAATTATGTTGGATCTCTTGGAATAAAATCACTGAGCCAGTGGAAAAGGGTGAGGTGGGGATAAGGAGACTAGACAGTGATATGAACTTAATCAACTTGTGATTAAAACCACGAATCAAATGATGATTCGAGTTTAGGATCTATGATCAAAACGTTGTTGAGTCCTTAACCCTTCACCTATAATGGAGGTGAGAACTAAGTCTCCGTGTGTTTTGAAATGTAAATGCCACTAAAACCCGAAACAAGCTTTAGATAAGTTTAAAAAGAATCGTGAAAAGACTAAAGGAATAACTCCAACTTTGTCTCACAAATACAAACATAAATCGAATGAGTGTTTTGAATTCTAGCTAGTCCTTGCATAGTGCACGTAGAGGCCTCCTTAAATGGTCAAAGACGTGTGCATGATTCTTTGGGTAGCCTTGATGGCTTGTTGACTAGAACATGGTCATGGAACTCTTCTTTCATGAACTTGGACTCCCTCAAGTGCAAGGTCCTAGTCAAAGACGTGTTTCTTCCATGTCTTGGACAAGGACCTTCCAAGTCTTGGACAAGGACCTTCCAACTTCTCATTAAATACACGCCTTGACCGCACCCTTCCCCCTACTTGGCTGGAATTGTGTTGAGAGCCTAAATGAGTCCATGCGGATCAAGGTTTGTGGCGTGCATGGGTCGAGCCATAGTTGAGCCGAAGCCTTTGGCCTTGTGTGTTGTCCAATGGTGCAATTAGATGTACCAAAGTTGGGCCAATTCATTCATGAAGTGTATTGTCATTTCCTAGCTCTTGGACCAAGCCCATGAGGCTTTCCTTGAATCTTTTGGTACGTGCCCTAGTCATAGGACCGTGTGGCCAATGTAGTGAGTCTTCGGTCATCCTCTTGCCATCCGTGCCCTTCTCTTGTGGTGTAGCATTTCCCTTGGCCGTGCCATTCACTTGGGTGTAGCATCTCTCTTGGCTCGTGTTGTTATGTGGTTCTCATCAGACAGTTTCAATGATGCTATGCTAGGGAAATGGGAAGCAGGAATACTTACTTAAGTATGAGTTAAAGTGCAAAAATATACAAAAGCAGTAAAGACTCCCAAAAATTTTCATGGTTTGGCAAATGACTACGTCCACATTGAGCATCCAGGTTTGTATTTGCTCATTGTACTAGAAAAACTATCGAATATTGTAGTTTGACACAGATTACAATAGCCCTTGGTCAAGCATGACCTACACCGGAAACACAATCAGTGCTAATACAAGCAAGCTGTTACTTAGTTTAATTTTTAGTAATTCACCGAGTAAGATGCTAAAGAAATTTCCTCTCCGTACGATGCGATTTGCATGAACAGGAAACCCTTCCCCCTCTTCACCCCCGAACTACATATCACCAGCATATTCACCCCACTATCGCCTCTACCCCCTCTCCCCAGGGATGCCACACGATCCCGAGGAGGTATCTTAGTTTCTATTTGCTGATAATCGAACCTTTATGCTGTGTTCTCCTTGACCTTCACCTCCCCCTGACTTTGCATCCCGCCTCTCATAAATGTAAAAACCTCATCCATGACTTGGTTTACACCTGCACGTCAGCTTAGAAAGATGAAAAGGGCTGTCATCAAAGCAGGGAAGGCTCCCTTGTACCACCCCATGTCCTTGCATCCACCAAAACATAGCTACAGGGACACTCTCATAAGGCAACATCCATGCCCTGTCTTTGAAAGATTAGGTCGAAGAATACCCCCACCGACAATCCAGGAAGTTAGAAACTCCACCGCTTCAATATTTTTCACAAACTTCCCTCATCAGTGTGAACCCTCCGACCTGAAAATTGCTCGAAAATTGTCCTGCGAAGGACTTCCTTTTGGATTTGCCACTTTCGAAGAACCTGATGCGGGCTCTCTGCTCCTCGAACTAAACCACCTGTGGATAGGATCCTTCAAACTGAGAGCCAACATAGACAAATTCCCAATATCACAAGTCCCTCCTGGTAAGACGCCTGTTAATCCTCCACAAGTTAAACCAACCATCCTTATCCCACTCCAAAAGACAAACTTCCAAGGTAAAGAAGATGATGGAGCCTCAACCAGCAAACCGAGCAGTGTTTGGCAAGTGGTTAGTAAGCCCCGTCAAAATCTAACAATCCCGGCTACAGATACATCTAACAGTTGGCTGAAGGATGGAAACGTGGGAATATTTAATGCAAAATATGATTGGAAAACGATGTAAGTGGAACTGAAGCCTGCTGGTTACCTTAATATTGTTGTAAGTCCTCTCAGTGCATCCAAAATCCTCTTATGGGAAGAGGACTCCCACGACCTGGAAAATTTGATCAACAATGATAGTCCATGGATCCTAAACTGGCTAGATGATCTCCATTCTTGGGAGCCAGATATTGACAGTGAAGGTAAGACTGCCTGGCTGAATATCTCAGGCCTCCCTATCCAATTCTGGAATCAACCGGTGATTGAGAAGATTGGCATCTCACTTGGGATATTGATCGAGATTAATGAATGTAGTATACAACACCGCTATCTAGAAGCTCTTCAGATTCTTATAAGGATAGAACAAGGTCATATCGTACCAGCCACACTTCCTATCTCTTTTAAAAATGGCAAAACATACTTATTGGAAATCAAAGAAATTGGACCAGAGCGGTTCCAATTGAGCAAGTGTCAAGAATTCTCGGATGTTAGCTCCTTTGATTCCACATTTATGTCATTAGATGCCTGCTCACTAGACAACCATCTTACACTCTCTGCTCAGCCAATGGATCCTCCACCATCAGGACTAAAGAAGTCCCCTGTTGCAAAACCTAATACTGAAGCTTTAGTGGAAAGTGGTCTAAAGACCACCATACCTAAAGACAAAGCTACCTGAACAACCCAAATCTCACTGGATACCGGCCAAACTTAACTGGTGGCCTTCATCTACCAAAAGATTGAGTCCATGTGGATAATTCAACAGTTTGGAGAAACCTACCATTGAAGGTCACATGCTACCTCAGGAAAACGACCATTGTGGTTCAGTGTTATAGATCCAGGAAACCCCAGAGGAAGCTGGAAGCACACTGCACAACTCCTTTACAGGTAACTGGCACATTCACTACTAACAAGGATATAAATGCTCCTCCTATTCTCTTTGATCCTCATGTTGACCAACTGGCTGAAGTCACTCTAACTCAAGCAGAATACCCAGTTCCATCCCTCATCAATGAAACTGATTTTCCACCCTTCAATATCTTGGGCCATAGAGCTCACTCTACACCAAGAGAAAGAAAAGATCAGAAACAAATAATTCAAAGGAGACCTAGAACGCGAAGCCAAACAAGAAAAGAAGCAGCTATGCTTTCTCAAACTGAAAATGAAAGTCTCCAGGAGTGGCTGGGCCAACTAGTATTAAACAGCTATCAAAAGCCTAACACTGCCCGCCACTCCCAATGGAGGAACTATCTAGTGATCAACAGCAAAGAGAGGCAGACTTCACAATGAAGGTGGGTGTTAATCTAGGGTTATCATATGGTCAACAGCACGAGGCATTCCAGTCCCACCTCATCAATCTGAATTCAATTAACATAAAGTCTCCACAAGCAGCTATTCCGGCAGAAAGAAGAAGGGAGATGATAAGATATTTAAATGAAGATCATCTCTTATAACGTAAGAGGCTTATGCAGCCCATGAAGAAAGAAGAGAATCTGTGAACTTATTATGAAGGAAAAACCAGATTTCATCAGCCTTCAAGAAACCAAAATGCAGTGGATGAGAGAGTATGCAATAAATTATGGTATGATCAAGAGTATGAGTGGATCTATCAGGGGTCAAGAGGACAATCAGAAGGCCTACTGTGCATCTGGAATAAAAACTATTTCATAAAGGAAACCATATTATCTGGCCAAAGAATTCTAGGTATAACTGGATATTGGTAAAAGGAAAATTGTCTATCAAACATGCTCAACATCTATGGCCCGAGGGACTTTAAAGTAAGAACTCTGCAATGGAATGAAATCAGGGAACTATATACTGGCAAGGAACAACAAAAGTGATGTGTGATGTGAGACTTTAATGCTATATTATATAGGAATGAAAGGAAGGGCACTGCACACCGTCCAAATGACCAAGAAATTACTGCTTTTAAAAATTTTGTTCACAGCATGGATTTAGTGGATCTGAAAATGGAGAAGAGGCATTTTACGTGGTACATAAACTCTTATAGAGCAATGAGTAGACTTGATAGATTTTTAGTCAACAGCCTGTGGCTAAATCGTAATGATAATTGGGTTCAAACTGTACTGAGAAGGGGGGATTCTGACCATTGCCCCATTAGACTATGTCTAAATTTTTATAATTGGGGCCCAAGACCTCTCAGAGTACTTCACTGGTGGCTTGACGATCAATCTTTTATACAGTTAGTAGAAGATATATGGACAAACCATGAAGTGGAGGGATTTGCAAGCTATAGGATAAAAGTTAAAATCCAAGACCTCAGAAAGAGTATGCGTGACTGGTATCATTCAACCCTTAGGAATCTGGAAAGTACAAGAAATGCTATCCTTATTGAACTCAATGAAAAGGAGATCACTGCAGAAACTGGGAATTATGTTCATCAGGATCAAAACTTACTGCAGGAGATCTGTAACCTGCGTGATCATCTGGATTGCATCACAAAGAAAATAGACAGACAAGATTTTCAACAAGCTAGAATAAAATGGTATCATCAGAGAGACGCTAAAACAAAATACTTCCACAGCTGCATACTGAAAAAAAGATCAAAGAACCTGATATCTGGTATAAAAAGTGAGGGCATCTGGATTTCAGATCCTGAGGGGATAAAAAGCTGTTTTGTACACACTTTACTGAAAGATTCACAAGTCCAACTTGGCCAAGACCGCGTATGATCAATCTACATTTCAAACCTCTCACTTCCCTAGCTCAAGCTGCCCTGATCACACCATTCACAAAAGAAGAAATACTTGCAGCCATCTCTGAGTGTGGGGGTTCAAAAAAGCCCTGGCCCAGATGGCCTAAATTTCAATTTCATTAAATGCTTTTCAAACTTGATGAAGGAAGACCTAATGCAACTGTTTAGAGAATTTTACAGATATGGTAAGCTTGTCAAAGGTTGCAACACAGCTAACATTACTCTCCTGGCAAAGACAGCTTCTCCTATGTGCTTTGATGATTTTAGGCCGATTACTCTATTGAGATCTATACCTAAAATCATAACCAAAGTCTTGGCAAAAAGGCTCAGCCCTCACATGGATTCTATTATTTCCCCCACACAAATGGCTTTCGTCCCAGGTAGAAAGATACAAGACTGCATAATGATTCCCAATGAAACTTTAGAGGAAATCAAAAAGAAAAGGATCAAAGCCTTCATTTTCAAAGTCGATTTTGAAAAGGCTTTTGACACTATTAGTTGGGAATATCTACAAGAAGTACCGCAGCTCATGGCCTTCCCTTCTGTTTGGATAAGCTGGATCCAAGAGCTCTTCAATTCTGTCTCCATATCCATACTTATCAACGGTAGCACTTCAGATGAATTTAAACCAGGCAGAGGACTTAGGCAAGGGGATCCGTTATCTCCCTCATTATATCTCCTAGCAGCTGAAGGGCTATCAAGACTGATCAGCCAAGCAGCAGCTCACAATCTGTTTCATGGAATTCAGATTGGTAAAGAAGCTATATCAATGACTCATCTTCAATTTGCGGGCGATACTCTGATTTTTGGTGAAGCTTCTTGGAGTAATATAAGAATAATCAAGGCCATACTATAGAATTTTGAGATGCTGTCAGGTATGCGTATAAACTTCAATAAAAAGCAGTCTCCATGGTCTGAACATACGTGAAGACACAACACTGGAAATGTCATCTTATCTTAACTATAAAGTTGGTACTTTCCCCTTCAAATATTTGGGACTACCAGTGGGCTCTCAAAGAAGAAAACAGTCTAAATGACAACCAGTGTTTGACAAGTTCCCTGCAGCTCTAGGTTGGATTGCAAATATTTATCAACCCGTGATAGACTCACTTTACTCAATTCAGTAATGTTAGCGCTGCCCTTACATTTCTTCGATTACTATCTGTCCCCCCTCATTAGTAATCAAGAAACCAATCTCCATTCGGAGAGCATTCTTCTGAAAAAATAGCTTTGATAAAAAGAAAATCTGTTGGGTCTCCTGGGATAAGTTAACTGCTGCAGTGCAACAAGGTGGTCTAGGGGTACGCTGTCTCAAAGCATTTAATATAGCCATGGTTTCTAAATGGTGTGCCAGACTGATTACAGAAGAAAATACCCTGGTTGTCACAATACTTAGATCCAAATATGGTAAAAATGGATTACTGGAAGTTGGTGGTACAAGTGACCTCAGAACACCAATGCAAATCCACAGCAATCGCCATATCAGAACCTCCCAACCATCTCCTTGGTGGAAAAGTATTCAAAAAATAGCAGCTAGCCCTATCTTTCAACAAGGTATTCTCATGAGACTTGGAAATGGTCACAGAATAAAATTCTTGTTAGATAAATGATTCTCAGAAAAACCATTCTTTGAAAGTTTTAGCAGACTATTCAGACTATCCTCACAACAAAACTTCAGTGTGGCAGATATGGAATACTGGACACAATCTACTTGGCATTGGGCATGGGCATGGAGAAGAAGTCTAAACCATAATGAAATGTTGGAATTAAACAATTTATATCTTGCTCTGCAGAATATTCATCCAGATGCTCTAGTCCATGACAAATATATGTTCAAAGGTCATGAGAAAGGGTGCTACACGGTCCAAGCCACTTATCAGCATATAATCTCTCTCAAACACCCATACATTGAAGAAGAGGCCGCAAATCTAACACTAATTTGGAATAAAATATCACCTCTGAAAGTGTCCATATTTGCATGGAAAATGATGCAGGGAGTAATACCGGTGAAGAAATCCCTACAACATAGAAGAATCATCAGAGAGGATTTATCCTTAACATGTCCATTATGTTTATCTGAATCTGAAAATGAATCTATCTCTCACCTATTTTTCAAATGCAGGGTATCAATGCAGGTCAGGCTGAAACTTTGTTCCTGGCTAACCCTAGACACACATATGTTTCTGCAGGAAGTTCAATCACTAGGGCGCTTCTAAGATGCCAAACCAAGCAGACTTAATGAGGACGCATGGAAAGCAGTGTGGCTGGCTACGGTATGGTGCCTGTGGAGAG
>JAOWBN010254560.1:0-11446 GCA_028565015.1 Pinguicula moranensis | reverse complement strand
TTATTAATATTATATTAATATAACAATTATTAATAAATTAGTCTATATTAATATAATAATTATTAATATAATAATTATTAATAATTATTAATTAATTTATATAGTAACACAAATATGTAAATTTGTGAAATATGAGGGGTAAAATGGGTATTTCACATAGGCGGGCAAAGCTGGTTTACTCCAAACCTACCATGATGGTGGGTTTGGAAACCCTGTTTTAAATCGGGTTTGTCCCTGCCCGAAGAGTAATCCGCCGGGCAGACAGATTACTCTTCGGGGTACCAAACGCCGGATAAACCTGGTTTACTAGAGATAAACCAGGTTAATCTGGCCACAGTCCGGCTACCAAACAGGGCCTAACAATTTTGTTTGGCTTTTATAGTAAAAAAAAATGGATGGGTCAATTATTTTTTACTCGCACGACTGTTTTTTTTAATTGGGCAGCATTGTAAGGCGACCGAACAACAACAACAAAACGCTTAGGCTGCCAATTGTTTTATTGCGGCCTATATAAAAAAAAATTGGGCAAATTTTTTTATTTATATGTTAAATAATTTTTTAAACGAACAAATAAAAAATATCTAACAAATAATTATTAACTGTGTTAATAATTTATTTTATGGTAATCAAAATCATGTTATCATAAAATTCAAATATCAAAAGAAATCCACGTTCATCGTGCTTGTGAGGGGCTGTCTAGGGCTGATTTTTAAATGAGACCATTGTCACCCTACCAGAAATTGGGGTTATTCACGAGGAATGACATCACTGTTTAGGGAGTTGGTCCCCAGATTATTGACCTTGAGTCTCGACCAGCTACCTTACTACTTGTTGAATTGGTTAAAGATTCAATTCAGATTCATTTGATAGATTCAAAATTCTTCTTTTAACAATATGTTAAATTAAAATCTAAATGTCTTAATTTAACAGTTAATTTGGCCCAATTTTTCGGGTAGAACAAATTAGGTTAAAAATCCTATACACCAAAAAACTATTGAATTGTTACAATTAACAATTCTCTCACTTATACTGATTCAGGGTACGAGAATATTGCCAAGCATGATAACCCTCTATATGAAGTGGCTTCAACGTTATCTGTACTCTGCCGTACAGAAAAACCTATTATTTGTGACTCAGTTATGGAGACTATGACTTATTCTATTGATATAATTATAGAAAGTATACCAGCCATGGATCCACATTGCTCCCCCATTGATCTGGAGGAAATCATACCTCTTGTGGTGGTGCCTCCTGATACACCAGCTGCTCCTCAGCCACCTCAATCAAAAAATGAGGTGATCATACCTTTGTCTCCCTCTCTTCATGACTTTCCACCTCTTTCAGGAACCAAACCAATTTTTGCACCCTCTAATCCTAAGAAAATTATGCTAACTAGACATAAAGGAGGGGGCCCTAAAACAATAAGCCGAACCCGCAAGGAGGTTGATCTGACTAGAGACAAGGATCTCTTAGTCCTAGAAATTTGGATTGGGCAGTTATCTGAACATCATCTTAGCCACCCTTCTACCCCCTTACTATTGCAGGACAACTTGCACATCCTTCTCTTTACCGAGGCTGATCCGATCAAAGATTTTGGGAAGGACATGGGGTTACAATTTCTGGATGATACCTAAGAGATTACGGATGTCCTAATCACTATGAACAACAACATCTGGAAACCTGTTCTGAACTCAGCCTACCCTCCTGGTAGGCTTAGAGCTGTGATATTGTCCGAATGAAGCTTATCACCTATAATGTTAGAGGCCTTGGTGGCTAAGGGAGGAAAAGAAGACTCAAAGAATTGGTTGTCTCAGAAGCCAGACTTCCTTAGTTACAGGAAACCAATGTGGAACTTATAGACAGACAACTAATTGCTTATCTCTAGTTTGATGGAAAGTTTGATTGGTATTTTCAGCTCTCTATTGGCCAATAAGGTTTTGGTTTTGACTGCATATGGAATAAGTATGCATTTAGAAAGCAGAATTTCATTGCAGGAGACGACTTCATAGGTGTATCTGGCTCTTGGTCCAAAGATACTACTATTGCAAACATACTGAATATTTATAGTGCAGGTGATTTATCAACTAAACTTACCGAATGGGATGCCATACAAAATATACACATTACCAAAGAATCAGAGAAATAGTAGGTTGTTATGTAGGGCAGTTTGTGGATGATACGCTTCTATTTGAAGGATCATTTACCCGAGTGGTACTACCTTTTCTTTTAGTATTGGAAGGGACAAAGTAACTCTAAGTCATTTGTAATTTGCGGATAATACACTTGTATTTGGTGAGGCTACTTGGCAACCCATCAAAGCACTGAAGACTATCCTCATGAACTTTGAAATCACTTTAGGTTTGAGAATCAACTTCTCCAAGAGTAGTCTCATGGGCTTAGGCCTCCACACTGACACTCTAAAGAAATGGCTGATTTCATGGGATGCAAAGCCAGCTCTCTCCTCTCTAATTATCTGGGGCTTCCTATAGGTGTTAACCATTCCAAAGTTGCTACTTGTTCTTTGGTGGATGATAGATTCAACCGCACCGTCAATCTTTGGGATCATAAGTTCCTGTCCTCTGGTGGTAAGCTGATTTTATTGAACTCTGTAATTGCTTCTTTGCCTTCTCACTTTTTTTTCTTTCTGTAGAGCTCCTCGGGTTATAATTAAGAAGTTGACCTTCTGCGAAAGATCCTTCTTCTAGAATAGATACGCAGACTAAAAAGGAACTGGCTGGTTATCCTTGAAGAAAGTCACCACTGCTGTTGAGGATGGAGGACTGGCAAATTGCAGATTAGACACATTTAATCAAGCCATGCTCGACAAGTGGGAAGCAAGAATTTTGACTGGTGATAGGAGTCTAGCACTACAAATCGTAAGATCTAAATATGGAGATAATGGGGTTTTGTCTGTTGGTGAATTCAAGGAACTAATCAAACCTTCTACCGAAACTAAAAGACTTATATAAAGAAGGAGGGGAAGACCTTATGCCTCTCAATGGTGGAACAACCTCCAAGACCTCATGAACTCCAATTGGTTCAAGCAACATGCTCATATACAAATCGGTGGAGGGGATGGAACCAGGCTCTGGCTGGACAGATGGCATGAGAATACTGCATTAGCTGACCAATTCCAAGAGTATTTAGAGTTGCCTATGATACTAATGTCTTTATATCTGATTCCTGGAACTGGCGTAGACAGTTAAGAAATGTGGAACTGACTGATCTAAATAACCTTCTTTATTTCCTGCAGGACAACATAGTCGAGGACAATGGATCAAATAAATATATCTTTGAAGGTAATGCTGATGGAAACTATTCAGTAAAGGCGGCTTACAAACATATTGTGGCAGGAACTCCACCAGTCTTCACACAACAAGAAGCCTCATTTCTTGCCACTATCTGGGACACGCTAGCTCCAAAGAAAATCCAGATCTTTGTCTAGAAGATGCTCTGCCTACGCAAGGGGCACTAAATAAGAGAGGCATCATACCTGATAACCAGATCACACTTTGTAACTTCTGCCACTATGAACTTGAAACTATGCTACACTTATTCTCTACTTGCTTCATTGCGGTATAGGTATGGGAGGAGACACAAAAATGGCTAGCATTCAAACCACTACTTTAGCATACTCAAGTCCCTTCACTACAGACTTTCACATTACTACAGCCACCCCAGGTTAATATGGCATCCTAGAAAACAATATGGTTTTCTATGGTATGGAACATTTTTCTTGCTAGAAACACACGCCACTTTTCGACAACACAACCGGATCCTCTCAAGATCAAAGAAAACATTAAGAGATCCACTTGGCTTTGTATAAGATCAAAGAGGACGAAGAGGTTCCCATACGTGTTCATTGATTGGTTACAGCAGCCCCTTAGTTGCCTTCATCTTGGGTAATGATCTCACACAGCTATCCAATTCCTCAGCAGGAAATCAAGCCATTTCTAACGCTACCTAGATGTTATCCACCTTACAGAGACATGTTGAGGAGAAGATTGAGAAGAGATGGATAAACAATGGAGTATATATTCTGATATCTAATACACTACTACTGCAGGCACAGGTTGATCTAATATCCTCCATCTCTCTCATTATAGGGATAGCTCACTTGTCTCGATTGTGCTGCGTACCAATTTCCATAAAATTGGAATTGATAAGTTGGCAGTCATGACTTTGAGGCTAAGTGAATACTAGCTGATTTTTTTTTAATAAGCAAAATTCATTAAAAAAATAGAGTATTTACAAAGAAACGAGAAGAAAAGAAGAAAAGAAGAATGACAAAAGTACATAAGTATTCCCTTGACCAATAGAACACATAACTAGATAATATATTTGAGCTTGAGCTGAATAGCATGCCTTTTCTTTGTACCCTCCATTTGGTATAACTAAGGGTAATCTGGTGCATAACTCACCTAGAGTTATAACAGATCACAAAGCAACTCAGCATTCAGATTATCGCCATCATCCGCTCTTCACCAATCCAAAATGTCATGACTGTCACATTGTCAATATCCATTGTAGGGATATTCGTAAACAACTTATGTTTGGTGTGGTATCCTTGTAATGAAATAGGGGGTGGTACTCTTAATAGACATGTATATCAGATCAAACCAAAAGATATAGCTAGCGTAGCCTAACTGGGTAGTGGAGAAACATTATTTCTTACATAAGTCTCATGTCTATCATTGGCCATGGATCTGCCAAAATCGTTGCAAGATGGATGGATCTAGTGGCTGCAGAAGCGAGGAGGTAGTGTTTAGGATCTTCCTGAAGGTTTAAGCCATCTCATAGCCGATGACATCCATCAACCTTGATGCATTGATGTAGTATTCTTCAAATATGCCACTGCACATTATCTAGAATATGTCTTGATTTCTTGATATTTATGGCTGATCATAGTTGAATCTGATGCAATGAATGACTATCAGTCCAGAATCTCCTTCCAGATTAACACAAAGACTAGCCAAAAATCTCAATGAAGCTTCAGTAAAGGCTAGGACTGCTACCTTTTCTTTCACCGAGTCAATACTGTAGAGATATAAAGTATGTCTACCGACCTGCACATACATAAAGCATTAGAGCAATCTGTTCACTTGCACAGATTGACCTTGATGATCCAGCAGTAAGTTTCATTGTTCCTGTGTATTAATTTCAGTCCTGCAGGAAGATGTTAACCGAGATTTATGCAAGCATAACATAGAACATCCCCCCTGCTTAACCAGGTGTTACTGTGAGATCCTGTCTATATCAGTGGTTGCCTTAGCCTATGAATTCCTGTGAATAGGTAACTCAGATTTATAGTTACATGTCTCTAGCAGTGGCATGTGACATTGAAGCAGTGAAAGGTTAAGTAAATATCAAGTGGAAACCTGAAAGCAGTTATATGTCTGTGTCTCAAATTAAATTCAATACCTACAGAATAGGTGGTACGATTTTGCAACCAATCCGTGATAGAATATTCAAACTTGTCAGAGTATTTAGCCTTAATCCCTAAATGTGTTTGCCCTTTGTATCCTTGTGTGATCTATGCTGCAGATATTAATTATGCTTGGTAATGGGCCATGTTCCTTGCTTTCCAGAGAAACCACATCATTGCCAGACAATGAGACTTCCAAACCTCCAGATTTACTGTTGTCAATTTATTATTCACAAAATCCACAAAAGTAGGGTTTTGTATCTGAGAATGCAAGACACTCATGTCCTTAATCTAGCATCTCACTTGTGTTCACACCTGCACGCTAATCCTACAGTTACAAAACAGGGGAGAGATAGATTATGAATTTGCATTACAAAGTCAACAGCTAAGTTCATGGTCTATTGGAATGATGTGTCTTTGCGGAAGCACTGATTTCACTGGGAGTCCATTTTGAAGCAGTTTTGCAAGCAAGGATGGCAACTTTCTTTGGAGTAATGTTATTCCATATTCTGTTTAAGGAATCTGTTTCCTCAGTTGTGAACAAGTTAGCAAGGCTGCGTGTGATCCGAGTGTATGTTGCCTTAACTTAATAGCAGCCAACCATATTCCCCTCAAAGTTAAATTTATCTTTACTGAATTCATTTTGTTCCTTGTCATGGAGAATATTCATTAGACCTGCCAGTTTAGTTTGTTCACAATAACTTAATATCCTCCTCCAATTCCAATGCCATGAATTATTCAACCAGTAGCCCATGTCAACTATGTATGAATTTGGATTACTAGCAACTCTGTAGAGTCAAGGAAATCGTTCAGCCAATGAGGCATTTCCATTCCATTTCTCCAGCCAAAATCTGATTGCAGTGCCCCTCCCCAAGTTAAGTTTAGTAGATTATGAGAGCCATGATGTTTTAGCAATATCTTGCAAAGAATTCCACCAATGAGATGCATAGCATAAGCCTCTTGCTTTGCTCTCTAGAAAGGATCCTGGCATACCATTTGCCTAGCATAGCCTCATTCAAATGGCTAATATTTTTAACTCCCAAGCCCCCTAATTCCATTCAAGTGGTAATCCTTTCCCAAGAGACTCAACTTACCTTTTTATAATCTTTTTTGGAGTCACGGAAAACCTTCTATGCATACTCTTAAGTTTCCTAATTATCATCTTGGGGGCCTTGAAAAATCCAAAGAAATGAGTTGGTAGTAAGGCCAAAAAGAATTCACCAAAACCAACTTCCCTCTATTGATATGAATTGCTGCTCCCAGTTATTTAGCGATTTGTTAAACTTGTTATAGATTTGAGTCCATGTTACTTGTTTCTTCGGATTTGAATCTATAGGGATGCCTAGATATGTGAAAGGTGTATAAACAATTTGGCATCCCAAGTAGTCAGCCATATCCTTCAGTAGAGCTTGTTTAATATTGAGTCCTACCAATTTTCTTTTGGAGAAATTTATCCGCAAACCCGAGGCTAGTTCAAAGTTTATAGAACAACTTTTTAGGTTAAGATGTTCCTCCAGTAAGCCATCCCAAATAACAAAGTGTCATCTGCAAATTACAGATGAGTAAGCTGAACTTGTTCTTTGCCGATTTTCATCCATTGAGTAAATGAGCTTCTAAGACTTTTTGAATCATGGTAGCCATACCTTCAGTAGCCAATAAGTACAGGAGAGGAAGCGTATGATCTCCTTCTCTTAGTCCTCCCTTAGGAAAGAATTCCTGAGTTGGACTTCCATTGATAAACACTGATGTTGATGCAGATTCAAGTAATTCCTTGATCAAGCTCATCAAGCATCTAGGAAATCCCATATGCTCCATCACGTCCAAAGAAATACCCAGTTTACTGTATCAAATGCCTTTTCAAAATCAATTTTCAGTATAAATGCCTCTTGTTTAGTTTTTTCACTTCATCAATAGCTTCGTGAGCGATCACGACCCCATCTAGCAGTTTTCTACATGGGATAAAGACCATTTGAGTTGGAGACATAACCTCTGGAAGGATTTTGCTTAATATGATAGCTAAGACCTTAGCTATGATTTTCGGCATCAAACCTATTAATGTAATAGGTCGATAATCAATAACATAAAATGGAGAATCAGTTTTGGCTAGAAGGGATATGCAAGGTGCATTACTTTCTTTAGCTAATCTTCCTTTACTATGAAATTCCTGAAATAAATGACCAATATCAGATTTCACAATGTCAATTAAATGCTTAATAAATTTAAAATTGAAACAATATGGAACAGGACTCTTGTTGCTACCTCACACAGAGATGGCATGCATAATTTCAGGTTCTATGAATGGAGAGATCAAGTATCTTTGAGCCATAGAGCTAAGAGTTGTGAGGACTATGTTAGTTATCCTAGGCCTTTCCCAAAAGGCCTCAGTATAAAGTGCTTCAAAGTGGGATCTAAAACATTGTTTCACAAGTTCGGGTTCCTCAAGTAACATAGATCCCTTCCAAACCTCATTGATGCAACTTTTCCTATTGTTGTTGTTGAGAATTCTGTCAAAATATGCACTGTTGGAATCTCCCTGCTTAATCAAGTTTTCTGAAAAGTGGGGTTGTCTAATGTTTTAGTAACTTTATAAAGTTCTTCATTTAACATGTCCAGATCTTAGTAGCTATTGAGAGGACACATACCGCCTGCTTCTGCGTTGTTTTCCAGAACTGCTAGTTTTTTTTCAAAATCTCCTTCCTCTTACCTTCTAAGTTCCTTGGTGCTGATGTATTCTATCTTTTGACTCCAGTTCTGATCGCTTGCATCTTAGCTTTAATTTTGAAACTAGCAATACCTTGCGGATTTGTGGAGCCCCAAATGCCTTTAATCATGTCTAAGTATTCTTTATCCTCTAACTAGTAATCCAACACCTTTAAAGGCTTTGGACCCCAGTTTTGCACCTTGTAACAGAGGCTAACTGGACAATGATTTGAGTCCTCTCTCATCAATCTTGTTTGAATTTAGTGTGTGTCATTGTCTAGCCAGTTTTCATTTACTAGGAATCTGTCTAACATGCTCATAGCCTTTTGAGACTTAATGTACCAAGTGAATTTCCTTCCTTCCATTTTTAAGTCTATCAAATGTAAGTCCCTGACAAACTCATTGAAGGCCACTAACTCTGCAGTGTTAGGAAGGTGCGTTGTACCTCTCATTTCCTCCAGTTTAAGTATGGCATTAAAATCCCCCATAAGACATCATTTTTGATCCTCCTTGCCAGCAATAAACTCCTTAATTTTCTGCCATTGATTTATCTTCGAGGTAGGTCATTAGGTTCATAAATGTTCATCATATTTGCAGGTTTCACCTCATTATGCCAATGGCCAATTATGCCCAATATGATACATTCGAGAAAACTGAAGGGCTATGAAATTTCAGCTTGTTCCATATACATAAAAGCCCCCCAGATTGGCCTATTGAACCTAGATGCATCCAGTCAAAGTCATTATACATCCATAATCTGGCACATGTTTTTTTATTCATCAATTCTAACTTAGTCACTTGAATGCTCAAGAAATCTGATTTCTCCTTATGTATAAACTCTCTAAGTCTTTTCTTCCTTGCTGGGTTGTTTAACTTGAATATTATAAGGTATAACTTTTATTGAGGACACAATTCCTCTCCTTTCTTTCTACTACGTGGTGTAACAGGTTTCTAGGACTTCCTCATTTGGCAATTCATGTGAACAATGTGTTGATGAGTTAGTTTTGGATGCTAGACGTATGTTAGGCTTAGTTCTATACCAATTTCATAACCCTGTCAGCTTCATCATTCAAATGGCTAGAATAATCCACTTTAATTTTTAGAGGTTGCAAATCTCCTATCCATTTGTCTAGAGTAACTTGTGCTCTAGATGTATCTCCATCCACCTATTTTTTGTCTGACTTCAAGTTGTTAGTATACCAACCTTCTTGGTTTTCTTATTTGAGCTTTTCTTAGTAATTGGAGAGTTTCCAGCTAGAGGTGGGAACTTAGAGATATTCCATAGATTCGCGGCTACTTCCAGTCAACTCAATTGATCAGCCTGACTCAGTTGAGCCCCAGGCCGGATCTCAAGCTTTCTGACTAATCCCATGCTAACAAGTGTATCATTCTGATCATCCCGACTCAATTAAGTCACAGGAAAGATCCCAAGCTCTGTAACTAATCCCTTGCTAACAATCTTGTCACTTAGATCTTCATCCTGAGTTACTTGATCTTGCTTAACCTCATGCATAGGATTTAAATTGTCTGTTTGTAAATCACAACCTGGCTCCATAGTGCTATTCAATATTTGTGGAGATGGTGGTACATATGCTGAATGTCCCTCTCATTGACTCAAGATGTATATAGCTCTCTCTCAGAAGCTGGTCTTATCAGAGCCCTTTCATCCTAACCTGACCAACATTTTTTGGTGCCCCTCTCATTTGTCACCACCACGCAGTTAGGGAGTGTCTCTTTGATTGAATCCTTGATAACAACCTCATTGGTTTCAGGAATTATCTCATCCTCAAACATTAATGAACCACTGATCATCCTAGAATAGTTTGATGAGGCAATAGGCAAATAGTTAGTGGTGAGAGATTCTCATTTAGTACCAGAAAGGTCTTGGCTGGTTTTGCATTTAATGCGTTGGCACTCAATTTCTCTATTTGGGGGTAGGTAAACCTAAAATCACTATCATGCGGGTTAAACATACAACTCTCAACGAAGTTGTCCTCCGAGAGCATGCTTGCTAATTTATCTGAATCACTACCAACTGATATGTTGATGACAATGATTTGAATGTTGAGTTGCATAGCAACTATGAAAATAGGGGAACCACGTATTAGCACACCCTTAGCTATATATAAGAGGAGAGGTAATGAGGAAAGCCTTGACCTGTGATACTAGTAGCTGGATATAAGGGTGCATTATTTGCTGCGAGCTACATATATTAGCCTGTGTAGGTTTTGCTCTATTTTTCTTTTCCTTTTCTCTATCTTTTTCTCTTGATAGCTCATTGTACATAACTTATATTCTATTATTAATGAATTTGGCTTATAAAAAATGTGTCAATCTGTTTGGCTGTATCTTTTACTATGTATTTTTGCTTGAATTTATTTCAATACGTGAAAGTTAGATTTTCTCATAATTTTTTGGTTATGTTGGACGTGCTGATTAAGAGCTTAACAAAATTTTCGAACGTAATACATAATAAAAAATCTTTGCCAAAAATCTAATTTTAAAATTGTGCCTAATGTCTTTCTTAAAATATACTAGTAAAAAATGACAGTTCCAAGTATGATAGCCGATCTCTCGTCTAGTGATAAGTTCACTAGATTAAACTATGACATCTGGTCCAGTAAGATTCAGTATCTCCTGCACGAAAAAATGTCCTTTAGCACATTACCATGGATGAACCCGCGAAAACTGAAATAACCTATGCAACATGGTTATTGAAGGATCGTAGTGCCCGCTATGCTATGTCGCATTACATGCACGACGATCTTATCGACATGCACAGTGTGATGCCCACATCTAAGGCCATCTGGGACAAACTCAAAGAGGTATACAACCAAACTTCAACTACAAGGTTTCGTAACTTGCACCTGAATTGGCTTCAGTACAAAATTGATTTGAGTCGACCTGTACTAGAACACCTATGTATTACGAGTTCAATATTGCATGATCTCAAGGCTGGCGGGATTGAAATTTCTGAGTTCAAATTGGTGGAGAATGTAATTCATTCACTACCCAATGATAAAGAGGACAGGCGGTGGACCTCTTCAAAACACTGATGTCTCACGATGTGAACATTAAAATATTTGCTTATATAACTAAGCACTTCAAGGTTGAGGATGAAACCTTACAGTCTACTGTAGCCTCTGCAAAAGTTTTTGCAATGCACGGGGAAACTCTAAGAGGAACAAAAGGTTCGGCAAGCAAGCGAAAAAGACTAAGAAACCCCTGCCTCCCCCTCCCCCTATTAGTGTTATGTCCTAAGGCCAATCACCTTAGGCCTATGTATTAACACTTTTATGTTGTATATATGATTGTAGCAAC
>JAOWBN010254549.1:0-11447 GCA_028565015.1 Pinguicula moranensis | reverse complement strand
CTTTTTTGTATCTCTTGATTTCTTCATTTTATTTTGGTTCGGATTTTGTAATTAGGGTTTGAATTTTTTTATTTTGGCTCGGAATTTTGATTCGAATTTTTTTGAATAAGATCATGGTTCTATCAGAAAGAATATAGAGCATAAACCTAAAAAGATAAAAGAGGCTCATTCAGGAACTGATTCTATCAAACATAAATTTTTGAAAAATGAATCATAAATTTTTTGAAATGGAAATTTCATTTCTGTTTCCATTCCAAACATTTATTCGGAAATGGAAATTTTCATTTCCATTTCTAATCGGAAAATTGGAATTTCCGCTTCTGATTGCCGAACTGGAACAAAAATAGGATAATTCGAAACGGAAATGGAACAGAAATTTTCTTCCGAACTGAATTTAAAACGAAAATGTAAATACCCATTTCCGATGGAAATTTCCGAATAAGCACCCCTATTTCTAGTGCCAGATTTTCTCCCTTCTCTTTCCTAATTCTTTTCATGATGGGAATCTCTACGGTTCTCTTTATATAGGTCGTGAGGCATCTCAAGCGTGGTGATACGCGTTGCTAAGGCAACATATTCCAAGATTTTTGTGCCATGAGGCGCCTCTAACGAGGCTTGTCTTCAGTGGTTTCCCCTACTCAAAGCATTTTAAAAATAGAGAGCAAGTATTTTAAGGAAAGCATCATAAAAGATACAAGCAGTGGGAACAGTCGCGACACTCTGGCAGGTGCCTGTTACTCCATGAAAGTGGTGGCGTCAGTGATCTGGTGTATGGACAACAAAAAAAACCACTTAGGGAGGCCACCCCTTACATTGTTTGGTTAACTATGATGCTGTGAATGTTCGAGGCACGAGACGCATTTTGTTCTTGCGTGGTTTAAAGTAGTCTCACCCAAGTTGGACTCTGCTTTTTCGAGGAATCCAACCCAGTTAGATTTTGGCGTCTCGAGGAGTCATGTCCTAGTTGGACTTTGCCATTCCAAAGAGTCCTACCCAAGTAGGACTCTCCCGTACATAGGAGTCCTACCCAAGTTGGACTCTCCTGTTTCGAGGAATCCAATGCCAGTTGAACTCTGCCAACCAAATGAGTCTCATTCGGGAGAAGAATACGTAGAACGCGTGCAAGATCAAGGGGGCATGTCCCCTAGGGAGAGACGGGTTGAATAGATTTTAATTATTTTGTCTTATTATTTTTGAAAATCTAGTTTAGATAGAGTTTAGTTTGTTTTGGATAATTTCAAATCTAGGAATTAGAGTTCTAGTCCTAGGTTACTTTTTTTCCTATAAAAAGGCATGTAATGATCGAAACATTCACCCAATTTTTATTATTGATTTTTTGTTATGAACTTGAGAAAAATCTCTTTGTTCTTCAATCCCTTTTCTGAAGAGAATTAGGTTGCATGTATCTTAAGATTCATGTAAATGTTGACTTTATGATTTTTATGTTAATCATAGAGTATATCCTCGGGTAGGCATTAAACTTAAGCCTCCGGTTTATATTTAATTCTAGTGTAGTAGTTGGCTACGGGTTGATATTCCATATTTAATTGAGTTTCTACGGTATAACGTGTTTCTTCCATCTTCATTCTTTCCATCAATTTTATTCTGAATTTTATCTATTTTGTTTCGGTCCATTATTATCTTTGGTCCACTCGTGTGTTTCGTTGTTGCAAGATGTGATGTGGTATCAGAGCTTTGGCTTGAATTATTCTTGTTAGGAAAATTTCTACATTCCTGTTTTATATTATAATTGTTTCCTAATTTTTCAAATCTTTGGAAAAATCCACCCCCTTTAAGTCCAAAACCTGACAAGAGTTTATCTTTTGGATTCATCTATAAGGACCTATAAGTCTTATTTTTCAATTCAGTTTTTGAGTCCTTGTAGGGTTCTGCTCAACACAAATTTTTTATAAAAATAAATAAATAATATATTATTTTTTCAAAAAAAAAAAATTATGTTTGTCGAGAATCCCTTGCCTTTCTTACCATGAGTGAAATTCGAATTTTTTCTGAGTTGTTTACATAATTTTGTGGGTGTTTTTCAATAATTACATTCTGATTTGCATTGAGTTGTTTGTTCTGGGAGATATCTGTAGTGCCTTACAGACTGTGTTTCTTGTCTGATATTCATCCATTAGTAGCTCTTTGCATCCTATTTATCATTGCACTTGAATTGGAATTTAAAAAAATAGAGATAGTCGTAACAACAAGTGAATGCATCCCCTCATATTCTGAACCTTTTTTTTTTAGAGATATTGGGTTTTTAGTGCATTTTGGGGTACATTTGGGACGTGAGTTCTTATTAAATATTATTTCTATTGTGTTTTATTGTTTATGGTGCAAACCAGGTCACAAGCAAAAAATTTGACTGTCCAATTGTGAGTAATTACAACATAACGCAGTTCGTGGTTTCTGACAATTAGAGGTATAAATGTGTCGGATCGGTCAGAAAATTTAACTAGAGTAATAGGACTCGTTGAGCGTCTTTCTGACCGAAGGAGATCAAAATGGCTCGACTCATTGAGGTATTGTTGTAGGAACAAACTTCATTTTTTGTCTATTCACGATCTACTATTCACAGCACTGTGAAATCTTGATTTTTTTGGCCATCGGAGGTCTAAAAGTGTTTTGATCAAACTTAAAATTTACCCAAGCCATATTCTGACCGAAGTAGATCAAAATCTAACAGTCCGATGATGAGTTATTTTTTAGAAATATATTGTTCTCTTGTTCATTCACAATCTAGGAGTCGTATCAATTTGGTTGCTATGGGAGGAACGGTTGGACAGATTGTTGCAATGACTAAACAACTAGCTAAATTGAGCTGTGTGATAGCTCAGCTTGCGGTTGGAAACCAGAAGCAAGTTGATGGCCACCTGAGTCCGAATGCTGGCAACACTAATTCGCCCGGGGATTGACGTAGTGGGCCGTGTAGACGAGTTGGAGTTCAAGATAATGATTCTTTGAGAAATATCAAGCCAATTATCCCTAAGTTTCAAGGCAAGTGTGACCCCGAGGCATTCTTAGCATGGAAGGATCACATGGAGCACATTTTTGAGCTTCATCAGTTTCCTGAACACACTAAGGTAAGATTGACTATTTCAGAATTCAAGGGATATGCTTATACATGGTGGGAAGTTTTGAAACGTAGGAGGCAAAGGGATGAAGACCCTCCAATCAAGACATGGTAAGAACTTATTCGAGCCCTGAAGAAGGAGTATGTGACAGATTTGTACAAACATGGGATAAGGGGAGAATATCAAGATATTCTACAAGAGAACCAATCCATGGTAGGTTATTATCATGAAATGCTATCTTTAAAATTGAAAATTGAGTTGAAGGAAAATGAACAAGCAACCCAAAAGAAATTTATCTATGGCCTCAATACTAATATTCGACATCAAGTTTAGAGATATGCTCAGCATTTTCAAAGGATTGAAGATATGCGTAGCACTATCAAAGGATTAAAGATTATCAACGACTCTCCTTCCTATTGGGTATCATTTATCATGTGAAGACATAGTCAAAGTTTTAGCTCGTTCAGGTTTTGATATTCAAACAATTCTAGGTGTCTTCTGCACTTTAGTCTTTGTCGCAAGATCTCTCTGAGGTTCTCTTCCCAGTATCCGAGGCGAATGCGTAGAGGTAGTCGTGGTCTTTCCTATGTGTTCTCCTAGGGATTGGTGTCAGGCGATGGCCTTCATTGTCGTTATTGGCATTGTTCCCAGTTGGATAGCTCAGAGGGCTCTAGACGTGCTTTTTGTTTTTGGTAGAAGGGTGGATGAGTTTGATATTTTGGTGTTTATGCCATTTTTAGTTGTTTATGGTTGAGAAAGCTTCTCAATGGGTATGAGAAACGTCCCTACAGACGGCGCCAATGATGCAACCAAGGAAAAAAGTGTTCCATTTAATTCATATCATACAACTTCCAGAGCAGAGGGGCAAAGCGATAAGCCAATTATCGCGGTGTGGGTGTGAGGGTATAAGTGCCAATAAGAGCTAACGTACCCCAACTTTAATCTCCCGTAATCGTTTATCTATTACGCTGGCCAATTCGGCCTATTTATAGAGTTTACAAGGGGTGAAATAGTCTCTCCCTAGAAATGTAACAAGTAATCATCTAGATCACTTATGGGCGGGGGCCGTTACGTTTTATCTTGTTATCGGGTGGCAGAGGCCATTTCACATCACCTTCATTTGGGCTCATGGATAAGATTTGTTGTGCTTGCAGCAGGATTTTGTCGGGGGGATGCATGTGGATGTTTTTTCTGCAGAGTCCTCGGATGCATGGATGAGGTGATTCTCTTTAGATATTCGGTTGATATGATCATCCTTGACCTCTATCAGAGGGGTTCGAAGGAGATCACCGAGGCCCATGAGATTTTTACTTAGAGGTGGCTTTGCAACATTCTTCTTAATTGGGCCTTCTTTGGTAGGACATTTGCCAGGAGTTATTCCTCCCACATCACCATCTATGCATATGGGCCTGAATATAGTTTGACTAAACCCAAGGGAGAGGTGTATCTTGCTCTAGCCTTTCTGATGCGCACTAAAAATGTCCTCAAAATTTTTGCTACACTCATAAACGAAAGCAAGGAAGTTTGTTTCTATGAAGATTCACCTATGATGGATAGTAATGGTACTAAGCAGTACGCCTACTCTAAGGAAGCTTATCTGATAAGTGTTGAAGAGCAAACGTCATCCAAGAAATGATTATATAATCATCCATTTTTAACATTCGAGGATTACATGATGAACAAAAGACTTTGATAGTTGATTTGATGGCAACTGAATATTTTTGTGATGATTGGCGCATGATGGGGAGCATAATAGTTTTTCCAACAACAGAGATGAATATATGTTTGGGAAATGCAAAGTCAGCTGAAGTAATAGCCACTAGGGATGTAGAACTTAGTTTTGTCAACGAGAAGTCTATAGAATATTGCTGTTTGATCTCATGCTTTACCAGAAATTTCATTTCGGTAAGCAAATTGGTATAATGAGGGCATGGTGTCTGGTTTAGAAGTGAACAAGTCACCATTGTAAAAGACGATATTGTTCTATGCTAAGGTATGAGATGGGCTCTATGTTTTGAGACCCGCTCTTATGACTCCTATCTGCGTGGAAACACCAGAGCTTACCCATGTGCAAGAAGATGGCAAAGGATCGAACTATAAGAGCAGGATGTGGGAAGACTAGATCGGTCAACCCAAGCAGTGTTAGTATTTTAAATTTTATTTCTTTGTTATGAGAAAACACTGTCGCATTTACTTTGATATTTCTATATTCAAATTTGTTTAGTTTTTGGAGGCTTTGTATATTTCTCATTATGAATGCAATTGTTATTTTGTTTAAAATTCTTGAAGCATATCATTTCATAAAATTGTTTTTTCAAGTGTGACAAACACGTAAAACTCCATTGCTTTCATTATGTCGTTAATAGAAGCATCCCATGCCCAAAAGAGATTTAAACCCTAAATAAAGTATCTTGGCACATAAAGATTGAGCCACATTGTGAATAGGGCAAAAATCTAATGACTGAAGGAGAAATGTGGTTCTTATTCTGAGAGTGAGATAGTTATATGATAAGAGTTATTAAGCCAAAGAAACTTTAAAATACATAGTGGTATTTGAAACCAAAATAAAGGATAGTAAATGTTCAAAGATAATCAAGGGATATAAGACAATCAATACTTGTTTGTGATATATCTGAGAGGAATCAGAAATATAAAATTGTAAGAAAACTTAAGGCTTGACCATAAGTCTCGAAGTAAAGTGTTACTTAAAGAGCTTGAAAATGATGAGATCGAGTTCAATCATGAACTGACCCCTGATGAGAATCAGGAAAGGGAAACTACACCTATTCAGATACTTATTTGTTGCAAAGAGAGGGTTGTGAGACAGCTTGAGCGCTATGGACTACTTGGTGAAGCACAAGATGCAAACCAATAAGAACGAGAGAATTCATTGAACATTAGAAATGCAATGGACGATCTTGATAAGGAAAAATGGCAAGATACCATGAACCAAGAGATAGAATCTATGTATTCTAACTCAATCTGGATTCTAGTAGACCCTCTAAAGGATGTGAGTCCTATTGGATGCAAGTAGATCTACAAAAGGAAGAAGGGAGTGGATGAGAAAGTAGAGACCTTTAAGGCTAGTCTAGTTTTCAAGGGTTATACCCAAAGGGAAGGAGTTGACTATGAAGGGACATTTTCCCCGGTAGCCATGCTCAAGTCAATTCGCATACTCCTGCATATAGATGGATGTCTCCACTATGAGATATGACAAATGGACGTCGAGACAACTTTTTATGAATGACCATCTTGAGGATACCATATACATTGCCCAACTAGAAGGGTTCATCGCCAAAGGAGATAAGCAAAAGGTTTGCAAGTTGCAAAGATCCATCTATGGATTGAAACAAGCTTCTAGATCTTGGAACACAAGATTTGATTAGACTATCAAGTCTTATGGTTTTCATCAGAGTGATGATGAACCATGTGTAAACAAGAAAATACATGGCGATGTGGTAATTTTCTTAGTTCTTTACATGGATGACATCTTACATATTGGAAACAATGTAGTAAGATTGATAGAAGTAAGAAAGTTGGTGGTCAGTCACTTCCAAATGAAAATTTTAGGGAATGATAGTTACATTCTTAGGATCAAAGTGATTACGGATCTTAAGAAGAAGATGTTAACACTGTCTCTAGCATCTAATATAAACAAAATGGTTGCCAAATATAAAATGGAAAACTCCAACTGGGAAAACCTCCCTTCTATACATGGAGTTACCTTTTCAAAGAAGCAATGTCCAAAGATACCTCGAGAGAAAGAGGACATAAGACGTGTTCCCTAATGCTTTGGCAATAGGAAGCCTTATGTATGCCATGTAGTATAATAGGCCTGACATATGCTAAGTTGTGGGCACAGTAAGTCGGTATTAATCAAATCCTAGTTTAGAACACTGGATTGCAGTTAAGACTATTCTCAAGTATCTTAAGAGAGCGAGAAATTATATGCTAGTGTAATCCACTAGAGATATGATCCTCACCGGATACACTGACTCTATTTTCCAAGCAAACAAGGATTCTAGGAAATCCACATCTGTTTTTTGTGTTTACCCTTGATGGTGGAGTCATTGTATGGAAGAGCATAAAGCAAAGTTGTATTGTCGACTCCACCATGGAAGTTGAATATGTTACTACTTTAGAAGCTGCTAAATAGGTTGTTTAGATCCGGAAGTTCTTATTCGAGCTGGAAGTCGTTCCAGACATGGACAAGGCTATAACACTCTACATTGAGAAGAGTGAGGTTGATGCCGACTCCATGGAACCAAAAAGCCACAAGAGGTCAAAGCATATCGAGAGGAAGTATGATCTCATCAGAGATATAGTACACCAGGGAGATATTACCGTAGAGAACATTACATCTGAAGACAATCTAGTTAACCCATTTACTAAGACGCCACTGGATGAATAGTTCGATAAGCATTTAGATGGTCTAGGACTACGTGGTGTGGTCCATTTGCTTTAAGCTCTAGGTCAAGTGGGAGGTTGTTAGGCTTGGTGCCATTTGAGCCAAGTATTGAACAATAGAATGTTGAATTGTCCATTGAATGAAGTTTACAAGTGGGAGGTTGTTAGGCTTGGTGCCATTTGAGCCAAGTATTCAACACCAGCTCCCATGGGCGCTAGTAGCACGTGGGGCAATACACGACATGTTTCGCGCAATGGACCTATGCATGAGCATGGTCATGTGCCGCATGCACAAACGCCCTACGCAAGCACGTGAGCAAAATTGTTCCACATGCTAGCCAGCGCAAGAGGCACAAGACCTTGTGCCGTGTGTCAAGCCTAACCTATATCCCAGGTACGAGCTGGACCATCCGGTAGTGCTCAGACATGGGCCGGGCATGGTCAACCTGTAGGGGGGTGGGAGACCTGGAAGTCCGATGTAGGGATTACACGGGCCTCATCTTTTCTACATGGTTTTATAAGAAAGCTAAGTCCAACAATCCAAAAGATTATTTTTTTCATGAATTAGAGAATCTAACTTGATGTTTTGATTAAGTTATTAATTAAAAATTCCATGAAACTATAATTAGAATCATAGTTAAAGTTTCATTAGGCTGAATTAAATGAGTAGAGCCCAACAAGGATTAATTAACTTGAATTTAATTGGAAAGAATTTTTATTAAGGTAAGAGTGTTAATTAATTAGTCAAAGAGTTGATTAATTAATTAATTAATATATTTTACTTGTTGGACAACTAAACTAGGACTCAAATCCTAGTGTCCCATTATAATAAATACAAGGAGCATACCCTAGTCACAAAACAACTTCTTCCATCAAGAAAATACAGAGATTTTTTAAATTCCTAAGGTGGGGGGTGGGGGGGAGAAAAGGAGAGTTTTTTTTATACCTTAGATCTTTGCTTAGGAGTTATTGGGTGTGCGTCTTATATATTCTTTTGGGAGTACAAAAGAGATCCACAATCTTGAAGTATAGTTTTTGGATAAAGTTCGGAAACCTTGGTTGTTTGAAAATTGAACGAGAAGAAGGCAAATTCTTTCGAGGATCGCCTGGATGTCTACAAGGATAACGAAACTGGCTTTAACCTTTAGATCCACTTCATTTGTGCATATAGAATTGATATGTTGCATGTTTTGTTTGTTCACTTGTTTACACACCGAGCATATTTTGTTTAATTTATTAAAGTTAATGCACATAGCACCAAAGTCCTTATAGATTAGATTTATGGCATGTTTAGGTTTATTCCACATTTAGGCTTAGATCATTGGGCCTAAATAGCTAGCTAAATATAATTGTCGCATCGAAGGGTGTGGATCATGTCTGAATTATAAAAGTTCGTACTTCGAGTCTTATTGAATTGTAAATAATCCAACCTTCAATATACTCAAGTACGTCGTGTGCAAATTATTTGGTTACTAACGTGAGAATCATTTTTAGATCGAGGTTTTAACCAAATGCAACATGGAGCTTTCGAAGAAGTTGGAGGTCGCCAACGCCAAAATAGATCAAGTAAAATTCCACTTTGTACTCTAGCTACATCTAAGTGCTTACCGATTTTATAATAGTGTGGTTGTTGTGTTGAAGTACTCGAAGTTATTGGAAAATTCAATTGTGACTAGACAACCTGATCATCTATAGATGAAGGATTCAAGTGGTGAGGGTGACATGGAATGCAGTGCAAAGAATTTGGTAAGTGAGATTGTTATTACAGAGAACTTGAAAGACGTAATGGTATTTTGAAGCCCTTTGAGGACGTGATAGGCCTTCTAATGCCCTTGAATGACATGCTTGGCATTCTGAAACCCAACCCTGAGGGGAATTGAGTTTTGCTTGGAAGATTAACTGCAGTCGATAAGTGATGAATAAAAGTCACAAAATATTGGGGAGTCCGAAATTATTTGATAACCTTGATTTGACTCATAAGGCATACATGTAACATGACCAACATTTTTTGGTTGACCCACGAAAATATGCAATTTGAAAGACGTTGGGACATGAAGATAAGTCTGAGTGGCTAGATTGACTATTGAATGTCGAGCCTCTAAAAACTTAAAAAAGATTGAACAATTATAACGTAATGGAGATTTAGGATCACATTTTTTTTATTAATAAAGCATGCTTTTTGTTTCAGGGCTTAGGGTTTGCAATCTTCGTTTAGTCTGCCCATGGTATCGAAAATCGAACTGAATGCTATAATGAACTACCAATTCAGTATGGGGGGAATTTGGTAAAAGACTGCACGATTTGATGATGTGGCAGTCTAATCCCTCTTTAATCTATGACCAGCGAAAGCATTTTGAGTAATCCATCATACCAGTTATACATGTAAATCAACCACCATAATCCAGCACGAACAGACTTGAATGTTGCCAATCCACACCATAATATTTGCACATGGATAAAAGTCATCCGTCTATCGAACACCATGGTGGATAATGTGACAAAAGTTGGTGGATTATGAAAGTTTTGCTATGTTCTTGGCCATTATTATTGAAAATAGCTTGATTCTAAACTAATTTTAAAAAAAAAACTTAGTTCTCAGCACAACAAATCCATTATTTGAAATGGTAGGACTAATATGCTAAACCACTTTATTGTGCAGCTTAAAATTCCAAGCAGCAAAAATTTGACATTCAAGTAGTGGAAATGAAGAACTAATACAACTAAAGAATGAGCCATAAATGATTATGATTAAAGCAGGAATGAACTCAACAGTGTAATGATAAATATTAATATTGAATCAACTTCCAATTTCACTATACAATATGGAGAGGATAGTTTACATCTGTTTGAGAAAAATGAGATATAGTTGTATTGATGATCTTCGAGCCATCCCCTCTAGCGTTGTTCGAACCTATTGTTTCAATCCTTTCCTCTAGATTGCAATTGGGCAAGTTGAGGGTTGTGCGACCGCATTGTATCAAAGAGAAAAGATGCAATTCGTATCTTATCATCTTGTCGGTTTTTCGAACCTGGACCAACGGCACCGAGTTTGTCGTTCAAGGTCCCCTGCAAGTGGGTTTCTACCCTACTCCCACCCCCTCCGTATACAGCGATTTGAGGTCCTTCCTGTTGACCAAGCACCTCTTTACCTTCGGCCTTGTTAATCGCTCTGTAAGCCCAATTATATTTCCAGCCCACATCAGATTCCTTATTAAAATTTCGAATAGAGTTGCAACACAAATTATAGGCCTAAAACAAAAGGAGAGTACGATAACTTTTCTCCCCATTAACATATAATATAAAGTATATACGACAAAGTTGTATTAGCTGATGGCCAATCAGGTAAACAATAGGACCAAAGGGTCTGAAGAAAAGTAGACTGCATGCGTATATATAACTTCCACTTTCCTCAAGTATACCGCCATACTTGTGCAGCTTTTTGAGCTTCGAAGGTTTTTTAATAGGCATTGGATTCAAACCCGCTTTTAGGATTTGGGTGTTTTGTAACCGAAGAAATGACAGAAAAGTTACACCGTTTGTCAGATATAGGATAGACCCAGTAAAACCTATACATATATATATATATATATATATATATATATACGACCAAGCATTGGATCAAAACAACTTATTCCTATTTGTGTTTTTTGGCTTCTCTATGCCTTTAAATAATCTGGGTTCTATTCTTTTTAATTTTCTATACAAAGAAACGCCTTAATTTCTTCACATACACATTAAACTTGTAGCGTTTGTTGCTTCATAAACTTGAAAAGTTTTCAATTTCTTATATTTTTACAAAAGAAGGGGAATAAAATCTTTTTGCTTGGAGCCTCTTTCGATTCTGAGTGACGCTCGTTTCTCTGACATTTCAACTGCCACCTGTTTGTCTGAATTCACGTCACTCCTTAGTTGTATCGACAGGTGGGATTTTCCTTATTCTCTGCACGTTTTGCTCCACCTGTT
>JAOWBN010254539.1:0-11449 GCA_028565015.1 Pinguicula moranensis | reverse complement strand
TGGTTTGCAGTTTGCACCCCTCACGTCCGTTATTTTTCCAGAAATGATATAGCGCACGAATCGCACGAATGCAGTGTTCAACACGAGGGCAAAATGGTCATTTTGCCTTCGTTCATGCGCGAGATTTTCGTGCGCTATATCATTTGCGTTATTTTTATATTAGGGTAGAAAAGGGAGGGTATTCAAAATAGATTGGACATAATAGATGAGAAACTTAAACAGGGGGAACTTATGCCATGATTATAAACCAAGGGCGGATCGAGAAAAAAAAATTATGGGGGCCTAAAAATTTTTTGGGTAATATAAAAACTTTTAGAGGTGCAAATAAAATATTATAGGATAGCGATGTATTTTTTGGCAAAATATATTTAAAAATTAAATTTTATGATTATAAAATATATATATATATAATCTAATAAAAAATATTTATATATTATTATTTTTATTATTACAGCTCAAGTTCAGTCTGAAAGCAGGTGAAAGAGAAATCTAAAAACCAAGAAATTCCAAAAGGTACAAGGGACTTCAAGAACCATAGGGGAAGGCAATTAATATAGGGCATTGATGATTTATTTCATTATTCGTTTTTGCTGCAGGGATATTCCGCTGTCAAAGGCATTAATGCTGACTCGTCTGCGGGGGTGGGGGCAGGCCGGGCTAGGGCCCGGCCAAGCCCCCTTGCATCCGCCTATGTTCTGAAACGTGTTTTTTCTAATCACTTTTCTAGCTTTGAAAACTTACTTTAAATTATCAAAAAAAGACTTCATTTTCCAAAAATGATATAGACCAAAAAAATTTGCGCAAGAATGGGGCAAGAAAGGTGGGTCCTAGTGTTTAACATCAATCCCAACGTGTTAAATACCAATTTCAATCGTTTCATCAACCAGGACCCACTTTTCTTGCCTCATTCTTGCGCAAAATTTATTGCGCTATATCATTTCTCAATTTTTACTCCTCGAGGACATTGTCCTTCCTCTACAGGGAGATTCAATCTCGATTTATTGTTTAAGAATCCATCAAATTGTTGTATTCGATAAATAATAGAATATATCAACGTTGATTAGAAAAGGATACACATCCTCAACGATGTAATATAAACACTTTTAAACAGTTTGAATCAACTTTTAACTTCCTCATCCTTCACTTAAAAAGCTTGAAAACCCTAGACGGGGATGGGGATCCCATGAGAACACACGTTGCTGCCTCCTATAGCTGAACAATCGGTGATGCGACGTGGTCTAAAGTTTCCTCGACAGATACATTACCTTGTGAAGGTGGAAAGAAACCACAACCTCGGCAAATTACTCCACATGATCTTGGAAATTCACAAATTCAGCATCATAGAGGTCCTCTGCCGAAGTACATATTGCGCATCTGGGCGGAAACTTACTTCTCTAACTTCCCTGCAACATATGGTGAAAACGAGATGCAATCGTTCTTCACACCCTATAGTCGTGTTCGTGACGTTTTCATCCCCAAATTCCAGATGGGGTGCTGTTACGGTTTAGTTTGATTTGCTCTTCTACAAAACATCTTGCTCACTGAGTGATAACTGGATGGCCTCTTGGTCGATACAAATCAACAAACGGTACATAGGGATAGTTATGAGGATTCAGACTTGAAATTGAGGGCCACGAATCAAGGGATTTTGAAGGCGTCGGAAACTATTGTTGATAGAAACCAAGATGAGAAAAATGAGATATTGACAGTCAAATTCCGCAACAAGCCGGAACTGTATGGATGGTTCTCCAATTGTTTGATTGAGGCTCCGACCAAGAGAGTCAAATTAAGTATGATTGATAAACGTCTGGTGGAAGCGGGACTTGCGGAGGTGAAGGTGGTGAAGTTCTTTTACGATCAAACACTGACTATTTGAAAAAGTCCATCCAAACTAATGATACAATTATGCGCAATCTGGGTCTGGAATTGGTGCATATGTGGGCGGAAAATAGTGCTATCACTCGTGTTATATGGCTACAAATTCGTGGGGTAACGCTTCACTGCTGGCACCCTGATTTTTGGAGGTAGTCTCGGAGAAATTTGGGACAGTAGTTGGGGTAGATCCTCAAACATACTCTTGTGATTCAATGCGATTTGCCCGCATACAAGTTCCAATAGAGGACAGATCATAAATTGAAGAGGTAGTGCAAATTAATTTGGAGGATGAGGGAGACAGTGTGGAGGCTGAAAATTTTACTGTTCGAGTTGCAGAGGAGTTAGGTGTATGCCGCATCATTCGCGCCATCTATGGGATGTTTCTCATACCCATTGAAAGACTCTCCCAGCTAACAAAACGTAATATGACAACCCTTGTGGAAAGAGACGCAAATCCCATGTCAACAGTAGAAGAATAGACACAGTGGGTGAACATCTTATGTATTTCCTCACAAAAAGGGAAGCGCCACGGAAATATCGATAGCAATTACAAGTCCACCTCTCGAAAAGGGAAGGAGCCCCTCAACATAGTAGGGGAAGGTACTTCCTTTTTCATTACACCATGAATCAACTTAGGGAATAACCTCAATGAATCTGAGAAAACCTCAAAAGGAAGACAATACATGGAAGTCGGAGGTTAGTTTCATATGTGGTTGCCATATTTTTTTTTGTAAATTTGTATTAGCAGGTTAAAAAGATGATTAACTACTCAAAACATTCTTGAGAAATACATACTACAAGGCTGAAGGCGGATAGTCACAGCAAAAGGCCCTAGCCAGCCCCACCTACGCATTATCACTATTTACAAATACACATCAAGGCATATGAAAAGGGTCATAGGTGGCCTGTTTCCATTCACTCTCGGTGGACAAAATGACAAAGTCTGCACAACAGATAGTTGAAACTCGTCATGTCCGCTCGTGGAGAACTCAACTTAGTCTAGCCCAGGCAGAAGACGAAAGGCCCATCATACACAAACCTCTTGAGTAACTCCTCGTAATCCATCACGATCTGACATTGAGTGGTGCTTAGGAGGGAATGAGTGATTCCCTCAATGATGTCCTTGATTGCACTCTAAATATGGCTTACCTCCCACCAGAGATTGGTTTGGCCATCCTCCAGGTTCCCTACGGCTACGCTTATCATGGTATCATGAACTTGGACGTCCCCATCCATCCGATTTAAGTCTCCTGGTAAATGCTGGAACTCCCAATGCTAGAAAGATCGCAAACCTTCCAACTTCCCTGGTTTTAGAATGAGAATGAGTCTCAACTGAGGAAGACATCTTTTAGAAAAAAGGCTCGGACCGTTTGGATACTCCTACATGAAAAAATGGTATGGAATTCGGGTACTCTATTAAAATTTGGATTTGAGTATGGGTACGGGTTTAAGATGTCGGAATCAGGTACCCTAATGGGTACTCGTTTAAAATTAATGTGAAAAAGAAAATTTTATTTTAAAAAAAGGCTAAATATCTAATATCAAATTTCTATTAATCTACTTTCTTCTAATTATCCAATTTTACTTTTCTCTAAAATTTCAGATTGCAAAATTAGAATAAATCGTAGTGCAAACCCGTTTGAAATTGATGCGATATTTATTTTCTTGAGGCTTGTATTATTTTTTTTATCCCATATATATCATTCTCAACTAAAAAAAAGTTTTTCTTAATTTTGTTTTGAATTTATATTGCAACTTAAACATTGGAGGTTCGATGTTTGTCTCAATTGGCATGAAGTTGAATGATTCAAGACTTTTGGACATTGAATAATGAATAGGTAATATTGTAACTTTTTAGTCAATATTTTATTTATTTCTTTTTTTGGTAGGTATTTTATCTAGTTCTTAATGTCATGATTTTAATAACCTGTTCATGCTTTGTATATTTTAATCATTGAACAAATTCTTTGTTATTGTTCATTCTATTTTATTATATAATTCAATCTTATTTGTTAATGCAGGTATTTCTTTTTCAGCATTGCTCGTTATTCATGAACTAAATATTTTCGTTTAGTAGCACATCTTGCTTGTGTTGAACCAACTAATTCTCAACTAAACGGTGTGCCTCAACCGGCCGAGACAAAATGGCAAATTATATCTAAAAACAAGAAGAAACACCTGTGGATCAACTTAACCGAACTTCAAACGAGAAGAACATGAGGAAGGAACCATCTAACTACATCTGGCATCTGAGAGAAGAATCGATTTCTTAGCACATCTTAAACGATTTGTAATGCTTTGAAGCTCCAAAACCTCCTGAGCGAACTGGAGGTAGGAACCTACAAGTTGAAGGCCACTCTAGAGAAGAACAAACAGAGTGATCAACTGAAGATTGGGACTGCGAGGGTGGCTAAAGAGGAATCTAACCACGTCACAGACAAAACTAAAGAAAATCAGTAGACAACAACCATAAGGATGAGATTCTTATCTAAATCGGAGGAAAGCTTACGGTTAACGGTATGCCTAATAGGTGAGTTCGCAATTGAAACAAACATAGTAAAAGCTGAAACGATTCTGGAAAAGATTATCTAGAAAGGCACTAAAATTTCACCATAGGAAAGGGGGAGGTTCTGATCCAGGAAAAGTTAGAGGCGCAAAAATTGTAACTTCTTGCAGATGAAGTGGTGTTGGATGGTTTGGGTATCCGCCAGCTCAGAGACAGCCTCACCAACAAGGGAAAATGACGGGTGATGTGGATACGCATCCACGGCACCCCTCTTGTCTACTAGAGAGACAGATTCTTCTATGAAGTGGCAGAGAACATTGATTGATGCATCAAAGTCGCTACATTGACATCCAGCCAAAAAAATTACATGGTGGCTAGGGCGCGGCTGCAATAACCTCAGCTTATCTTGATGGATTACTCCTTAGCAATTGGAGGAGTAAAGGAGAGAGAATGTTGTGGAGAAAGATGAAGGCTGATGAAGGAAGGATGGGGATTGAGGAAGTTGTCCGTATGGATAACAACCACAGGAAAAGCAACGACAGTCTCCTGAAGAATTGATTACTGGACATGTATTATATAGTTGTGTTTATTGTTATAATGTGTATGTCGTTCTTCTTGTACTTAGTTTGAGAAGGCGTGTTTTTTGTAAGGTAAACTAGATGGATAGGTGGTATAAATATGTAATTCACTACATTTCACTGGTTATAAAAATTTGGTTATCAGTTTCTCCCTTTCCCAGATACTTCTTTTCTCTATTGTTCCCTTTCTCCCTTTGTTTCCTCCCCTACCCCTAAAATCTCCCCAGTTCTTTACCCCCTTGGTCCTTCATTTCAATTCTTAATCACAAATTGTAACAAGTTTGTTATAACGGCGTCATAGACTCGGTGGAACGCCTTGTCCACACAGTAGAGGTGGAAACTAGTGGCGATGTAATTCGAATCTACATCCAGTAAGAGGAAGCTTGCCTCCCCCTGAAAGAATGAAAAAAGAAGAGGGACGCGGTCGAGGGGCTTTGGTTGGTACCCATCCCAAAATCAATGGTGATGAGTTCCCAGTCTTGATTCGGCACTGGAAATTCCAAGATCAAGATCGCCGGTCAAAGTCAGGGTTGACGTAACAGGGCTAAATACTCCAATGGCTGAAAATTGTTGACCGTTGGAGGACAAGAAGCCGTATGAAAGGGTGCCTATTGAGGGGAATCGATCAGAGGAGATCATAGCATGGGTTTCAAGGAAAGGGCAGTTTGGATATGTGATACCCATCGTACAGTAGCAACGCAAAAGGCAGAATTTGCTGCAGGAAAGTGCGAGTCACAGGGAATCCGTGGAAGACAAAATGGACTTGCCTGGATGGGATTTTTAGTTGGGTCACTTAATACCAAAAGCCGAATCTGATAGCAGTTTGGAGTTGTTTGGCCAAGAAACAAAAAACCTGCAAGCCATAAAATTCCACAGCCAGCGGGACACGCAAAAAGCCCAAAATCTCTGAAGGAGGGACAAGATGGAATGAATAGCCCATATGGGTCGAATAGGGGTTACATAGGCTGACAATCAACTAATAATAGCCCATAGGACAAGAGGCTCCAATTGGCAAAGAGTGTGTTGGTCCATCAGCAAAATAAAATAGGGAAGAAAAAAGTCACAGTCACAGAAAATGCCCTATAAATATTACAACTTTTAGTGTAAGACGAATGGGTAACAGAATGAAATAGAAAGACATTAAAGGTATGATTAGAAAGCATAAAACACATATGTTGTTCATCAAATAAACAAAATTAGACTCGCTCTCCTCTAGGGATTGGCAAGACATATAGCCAACTAATAGGTTTGACTGGCGACCAAAAAAATGAGACGACTCTGAGGCGACCTTATGTGTATCTAGTACTCGATACATTAGAGCTAGAAAATAGCTTAAAGGAATAGGGCATGCTAACAGTGGTGGAGAGTTGGGGTCCAAAGAAATGGAAATTCACGATTGTGAATGTCTACTCCCCGGGCTAATTACCATTAACGAAATAGCTTTGGGTGGAGCTCTTCCGCAAATTAAATCAAGCCCCAAATATGCTCTGGTGTAGATGCAGTGATTTCAATGAAGTAAGAAACATTGAAGAACGAAAACCACAATTACCAAATCCATCCAGTGAGATGAAGGGTTTCAACCAGTTTATACGCCGTACTAAACTCGTGGATATCCTACTTCAAAGGTGCCACTTTACATGGAAAAACAAAAGGTACACCTCTTCTAGCAAGTTCGACCGGTTTCAATCACATGAATGGTTATTAACATGACCGAGGCTTCAACAAATGGCGCTAGAGCGGCATACTTCAAACCACCAACCAATTATGTTGAAGCGGGAAATATTGGCTAGGGAAGGACCCCATTTCGCACACTAAACTATTGGAATGAAATGAATTATTTTGAAGCATTTGTAAAACAAACTACATGGGACACCTGCACAGCGTCTGGGTAGATTGGATATAAACTACATGAGAAATTATAGCAAATTTCAAAGCAGCTCTTCAAAGATGGAATAAGGAAGTGTTCGGCCATGCTAGTTCAAACATAGAACATATGAAACAATCCATAGCATCTAGAGAAGAGAGCAGAAAACTGGGATTTGACAGAACTGAAGTTACAACAACAAAATGAAGAAAAAAATGAACTCCAAGTACTAGCACTTAGGCAGGGCTACATATTGTTCCGAAAATCCAGAACGGCGTGGTTCAAAAAAGGAGAAGGAAATACTAAGTTCTATCATGCTCAGATCTGAAAAAATATGCAATGGAATGAAATGAGAGGACTAAACATAAATGATCGATGGACAGAGGACGTCACCAAGATAAAGATTGGCTACACCAAAACAAAATTGCAGAAATGCCTCGGATAATAGCTTTCTAATTATGCCGATCATGGCAAAGGAGATCAATAAAACAGTTTGGTCCTGTGATGCAAATAAAAGCCCGAGTCTGAACAAGTTTAACTTCTATTTCATCAAACTCCATTGGGAAACAATGAAGACAAACATAATTGAATTCATACAACAATTGCATGAGAACAATCAAATGATCAAAGGAATAAACTACACACACATTGTCATATCATCAAAGATACGCAGTCCATAGATAATAGAGCATTACTGACCTATTTCAAGTGTTTGATTCAGTTGATTGTGGTTTCCTATTCAGGAGAATTTCATTTTTTGTGAGAAATTGAGGAACATAATCACATAGTGCGTGATCATGGCTACAACCATCATGCTCGTGAATGACAGCCCTTGGGGGATTTTTCTTTCAAAAGGAGATGCAGGCAGGTCAACCCTCTCTCGCTGTTTCTTTTTCTTATAGCCATTGATGGTCTGCACCTAATGATTAAGAAAATGACTATTCTGCATAGATGGACTACTCTGGTATTAGGAAATAATAAGTTGTGTATGTTGCATCTACAGTATGTTGACGATACACTTCTCTTTTGGAGTGGATAACTAAAAAATGTGCTAGTAATGAAGGGCATATTGGGACTGTTTGAGATGGCATCAGGTGAATTTATCAAAGTGATGTGATTCAGGATACCTATGACGTGATTCAAGCTTCACACCACAAGGATGGAATGGCACAAGACCCTTGGACGTTCCCTAATTGGCCGACGACGAGAGTTAGGGACAAATAGCTCGATTGATCAATCAAAGAATGGAACAAAGATCCATGTGGTGAAGAACATATGGCACTTCATGATACAACCCATGCTACATCTCGAGGAGCCAAGACAAGTAAGGAGACTTGTGCTACATCTCAAAGAGCAAACCACGAACTCGAGGCAATGAAGAATCCCCTAAAACAACCAAGTGGGCCGAATGCTAGAGAAAGGATGAAGAAGGATCGAGGAAGACCTTGTGGGATTGATCCAAAAAGCAAGGGACAAGGTCATCCAAGTAAGACACGACCCATTGGGCTGTACAAACTCAAATGGTGGCCTGGTCCACAAACTAGCAAGTGTGAACACATGCATGGCTAGGCATGTGTAATTTTCAACCAACAAAGTCAGTCATAAAGCAAAGTAGGCATGGTCAACCCTCATTTAAGAAGATTCAAATAAGGTCAAAAGTCATGGTCTAACATATTAAAAACTTGAAGTTTGATGGCCATGGTCAAACTTTGATCCAAAACAATGAAGTTGGAAAGTTGTTCCAAAAGCTTGACCACCTCAAGGAGTCTTCAAAGGAGCACAACCAAGGGACTTAAAGGGAGTTAATGGTCTTGCCTAAGTCCAAGACAAAAGCCATTGGAAGGTTGCACAAAGTTGGACCAATTCAACACTCTTTATGTTTTGGTCAAAATGCATTAAATTAGGGACATATATCTTGCCTGGGATGTTAAATGAACATTGTAGCCTATATAAAGGGGCCTGGGTCAAAACTTAAGGGACTTAGATTGTTTTGGATTTGTAAGCTTTAAACTTTGTGAGACATTGAGTTCTCCTAGTTTTTTAAATGATTTTTTCTTTCAACTTATCTATTACTTTGTTTTGAATTTTAGTGGCATCGTGCAAGAATTATCATTTGGATCTTAGTTGAGACAAGTTCTCTTCAGGGGTTCAATTGGTGGTATCTTTTATTTGAAATATACCAAACACGTAGGCTTGGTTCCCACCTCATTATAAGTGTCAGATCAAGTACTCAACAACGTTTTCAAATTTTGATCTTTCTTGAACCTCCAATATTGGTATTGGGCTTAATAACAAGTTGACTAGGTTCATATCATAAAGAATAACTCATGGGGATAAACATCCCAAACTCTAAATTGGATACCTATGCAAACTGTTTAAACTACCTCACAGCCAAACTCCCACAATGGTATCTAGGTTTACCCTTGGGGGCTAACCCAGGGAGAATAACCACTTGGCAGGAGGTAATAGAAAAATTCAGGAGAAAAATCAAGAGTTGGAAAAATACCTACCTAGCTTTCGGAGGTAGAATATCGCTCATTTAATCCACTCTTATAGGAATGTCAACTTATTATCTATCCATGTTTAATGAGACAAAGGAAGTACTTGCCACAATGTGTAGAATCCAATCAAAATTCTTGTGCGGAGGGCCATCCCAGGACCGCAAGCCTAAACATTGGATCAAGTTGGACCTTCTTTGCCTAGAAGTTGATCAAGGCGAGTTAGGGATCAAAGACCTAGAAACATTCAACATAACACTGCTTAGTAAATGGTTCTGGAAATTATTAATGGAGCAAACTGGATTACTAAGTTAGGTATTACACTCTCTGTACTTGGAGCCACCACAATCAAATAGAGATTGGACAGCAATCACTGTGTCAGGTCATAAATCCCGGTAGTGGCAAGACCCATGCAAATGGGTATGCTCAGCATATTGATTCAGCAACAATCTCCAACAACAGATCAGAAACAAGGAAGATACTAAGTTCTAGCAATTGATGTGGACGATCCTTGGATGCCCAACTGACTTATCGGACCGACTATACTCAATCGCATCAGATAAGGATTGCGCAATAGTGAAAAAAAGGAATCCATAGAGTGATCAACTGACCTGGATTGGGAGCTGGCGTAGACCGTTATTTGATTATGAATTATTACTAATTCCAATTTAAGAGTCTGTCATTGCAGGTACAGGGATGCATCCGGAGGAGAAAGACAATTGAAAATGGCAGCCGAACATAGAACACTTCGTCTACACAGTAAGATGTACTTATAAGGTACTAACACGATTGGGTGGTATCTATGTGCAGGACAATGTTGCGATGGCAACAAACTGGAACAAAGGTTCCCCAAGGTGCATATAGGCTTTTGCATGGCACCCGACCCAGAAGAGGATTGTGACGTTCAACAAGTTAAACGCCTGAGGAGTACCCTCTGCCCAATTGTCGGCGCTTGGATGTTTGTTCTTCAAATCAAAAGGAGAAACTTTCCATCATATCTTGTTTGAGTGTAGCATTGTCTACAAAATCTGGCAAGACCTCTACAAATGGCTAGCATGCTCTTACGTATGGCACAATGCACCGCAGAAGCATTATCTTCAACATCAATGAATGATCATACGGGAAAAATGGGGTGATACATGAAAATTCTTCTAGCACTGCTTAGTGTGGGGGATATGAAAACCCATAATAATAGTGTATTCTATGGAGTGCATCGGAATAGTGAAAAATTCCGGAGAAACGAAAAGTCTCCACCTAGACCTGGGCATCCACGTAAAATAAATTGGATGCTAGACTTGTGTTAGGGGAATGATTACAGAACCCTCGCATATGTATTGATTTTTGATAGGTGCTCCAAAATTTGTAAATTTATGTAATTTTTGGGTGAAACTCCCATATCTAATAAAATAATGGGTTTTTCGAAGAATAAAAATGATAATTATTTAATGTAAATTAAAGTTATATAAGATTTTGTTTTGACTTATATAAGTTTGTTTTTAATGAGGAAACTCTTATAAATTAAAATATACAACTCAAATAAAGGTAAAACCCAAATTCGAATCGAACCCAAACCTTGTTGGATCTACGGCTCTGATTTCTAAACTTTCTGGAAACTTTCAAATCCGGAACCAAGTTGAAATCGAGCCAAAACTGTGTTTAATTCGTGTTCTAAGAGCTAAGGGATAGCCATACTTACCTGGATCTCGCCGGACAACCGACGGCCCGCCGGAAAATCGGACAACCCGTGAACAACCGTGAATCACGGAACCCCCAAAGAGAAGGTCTCTACCACGTGCACTCCCTGGAAAAACCGAAGGAGCTGCTAGGCTCGATTCCGGCGAAAGAACGACGAGAAAATTGATCGGAAATTTCGTTCGTTCGTTTTTTCTCACGAAGACGACGAAGAACGCAGAACGCGAGCGGAAGAATTCCATTTTCTTGTCTCGACCGACTGGATTAATAATTCGATAGAATTTGGGCTTTTGGGCCCAATCGACTTAAGTCTCACTTAAGTCTCAATTGGGCTCAAAACCCAATTGCTTCTATAAATTATTTGGGCTCGAATTTAATTCGGGCCCAATTGCAAATAAGTATATGAATTTAATCTCATTAAATCCAATTAAATTGC
>JAOWBN010254528.1:0-11449 GCA_028565015.1 Pinguicula moranensis | reverse complement strand
ATCTACGTAGATAGCAATGATGATAAATTATGATCCAGATCTCTATATAAACACACATGGGTATATTGGATCATTTTAGTCCATATAGAGATTTATTTAGTTTGATCGAATAAATCTCCCGAAAGTTAGAACTTTGTGTTTCAAACACTTCAAACCATTCATAGATTTTTCATATATATCATTTTCTAGTGAGCCATATAAAAAGGCTGCCACTACTATATCTATCGATTGCATCTCAAGATGTACATGAATTGTCAGGATTGTCAAATAACGAAATATGATTGCATCAATCACAGGAGAATAAGTCTTTTCATAATCAATGTCTAGTCTTTGGATAAAACATTGCGCGATAAACCGTGCTTTATATCTCACCACTTCATTCTTCTCATTTCTTTTCTGCACAAATATCTAATTATATCCGACTGTTTTTTATACCTTTTGGTATAGGGACTATTGGTCCAAAACTTAATGCTTCTCTAAATAATAGAGATCTAAAGCAATTGCTTCTTTATATTTTTGCCAATCATGTCTGCGTCTACATTCTTCCATAGATGTAGGTTCTATATCCCGTTCTTTTTCATTATATCGCATGCGCTACTATAAACAAAAATATTGTCGACATTTTTTTCATCTCGATTCCATTTTTTTTTTCCGTTATGACATAATTTATGGAGATCTCCTCATTTTTAGTTACCTGCAGTTCTTCATTTATATCGTTTGCCTCTCCTGGACTATTGTGAGCCTCTGATGGAGATTTTGTTTCCTCTTATAGAGTACTACGGGTCTCTGCTGGAGATTTTATTTCCTTTTTTGGCCCATTCTCTATGTTTTTCCTTTTTTTTTGAGGATTTTATCTTTGAAATTGACTGGTCTTCCACACTTCATGCGTGATTTAGACTCATTTGTTGTAGAATTTTGTCCTTTTGGGACATTAAGTCTAGGAGCATTTACACCTGGTATATGAGACTTGATTGTCTTCTTTAGGTCGATAAATGCATATGGCAATTGATTTGCTAAATTTTGCAAATAAATAATTTTTTGAACTTCAAATTCACATTGTCGAGAACAAGGATCCAAATGTGATAGAAAAGATTCATATAAGGATATTTTCTTTTCCAGTTGATTATTTTCTCCCTCTAATGTTGGAAAAATTGAATCATCAAAATGACAATCTACAAATCTTGCTGTGAATGAATCTCCAGTTGATGGTTTAAATATTTAATTATCGAGGGAGATTCATATCCAACATATATTCTCATCTTCCTTTGAGAACCCATTTTTGTGCGTTATGGAGGAGAAATTGATACAAATACCGCACATCCAAATATTTTTATATAAGAAATGTTTGGTTCTTGACAATAAACCATTTGCATCGGAGAGAAATATTATAACTTTTTGGTCTGATACACATAAGTGTTGCTGCATGCAAAGTTGCATGTCCCCGTGTAGATACGAGGAGTTTAGAATGCATAAGCATTGACCTTGCAATCAATTAGAGACGCTTAATAAATTATTCAGCCAAACCATTTTGTGTATGAACATATGCAATAAGATGTTCAATGATTTTCTCAACTGACATATAATAATCATTGAAAACTTTTGATAAAAATTCACCAGCATTATCTACGCGAATTTTCTTTATTGAAAAATTAGGACAAGTAAACTTGCAAAACTTAAATTGCGAGTAGATAATAACTACACGTGCGATCATTTAGTTGATGCATCAATCAAAATCGTATAATATCTAAATGGTTCGCATGGATGGTGTATAGACCCACAAATATCTCCCTGATTCTATCAAAAAATAGGCCTTAAAATCAGTTTGCCTTAAGAACAAAAAGTGCATGAAAATTAACTGATTTGAAAAATCTACTGGTTTTTCATTGAATGACCACATGAAGTTTTTATAATTTTTTACATCATAAATGATCCGACATGGCCCAATCGGTCATACTAAACTTTTAAAGATTTAGTAGTCTTTAGACTTTCAACAACATAAGCTTCATCCATTATTTTTGATGTGTAATACAATATAGAGGACATTATTGGTAATCTCTCTGAGATGCATTTTTTATCCAAAATAATTGATATAATACATAAGTATTCTAAATCTTTTCATAGTCTCGATACGATATCCATTTCAGCGAATATCTTTAAAATTCAATAAATTTCTTCGAGATTTAGATGAGAATAAAATATTATCAATCGTAATGTTCGTCCCTTTTGGTAGTATAATTTGTGCTTTTTCGAAGCTTTCAGTCAATTTTGTACTACCAGAGATTGTATTAACATACGCTTCTCTTGTATATAGAAAAATAAAATATTTTTTTATTGTTGTGTATGTTGTGTGTTGTTGCACTATCTACGAGACATGCATCTTCCACTTTGATTTGGATAAATCCATAGTTATCTTCAATAAATAAGTAAAAGTAAGAAATAAACGAAATTAAACTTATAATAAAGTAACAATTACATAATAAATAAAGCATAACACTTAGAATTAAATAAAATATTAATAAAACTTGAATATTTTAATCACTATTCATAGGACCAGGATGAATAAGGAAATCGGCAACATCTAAATGCATTACATCAAATTTGTCATGGAGAAATCATCTTGAATATAATTCATCTCTACATTCGGCATGAAATTTTGAACAAAGTTTGTCTCCACATTCTTTCCTTCAACTTCTGAAGCTTGATAAAGTTCTACAACGTGCTTTGCCGTATGGCAGGTACGAGACCAATGATTGTTCATCTCACATCGATAACAAACATTTTCAACATTCTTGTTGCCCTGAGATTCTTTATTGCGACATTACAATTTTTTATTTTTCTCTCACTTCTAATGGTTATTTGTATTATTGGAACTATTGAAGCAAGAGTATGGATGATTTTCCAATTTTCACGTCCATGACTACGACCACAACCACAACCACGACTGAGGCCATGGTTAAATGTGTTCGCATTCACTTCCGGGAATGGAGCAGAACCACAAGGGTGTAATTGATGATTTTTCATTAACAACTCAATATTTTGTTCAACCACAAGAACACACGAAATCAATTCGTAGTACTTCTTAAAACCCTTTTCACAGTATTGCTGTTGCAGAAGCATATTTATGGTATGAAAGGTAGAAAATTCTTTCTCTAGTTTCTCCTCATTGGTAATCCTTTCACCACATAACTTTAGTTGAGAACTGATTTTAAACATGATAGATTGTATTCGCTTATAGATTTAAAATCTTGTAACCGTAAATGCAATCAATTATAACGAGCTTTTGGAAGTATCACCGTTTTCTGGTGATCATATCTCTTTGAGATTTCAAAGATCTGCAGGATCTTTTATAATGAGATATTCTACTTTGAGTCCCTCATCAATATGGTGGCGAATAAATATCATGCTTTCGCTTTATCTTGTTGAGATGCTTTATTTGCATCTTTGATGCTGTCTCCGAAACTTATTTCCGTATCGAGAATTCATCACAAGTAATTTTTTCGGTGACGTCAAGAGCAAAAAATTCAAGTTTGAAAATATTAGATATTATAAAATTAATTGAATAATTTTAACTCATGCTTGTAGCTTGGTAGTAAAGTCATGCTGAAAACATATTTTGAAAATCAGTGATAATAACAATATAGAATATAAAGGATAATAAATATCCAAAAAATTACTTTTCTTTTCAAACAATTCTATACTTCTTCTCACTACAATTTCTCTCAATGTTTTGGCACAATCTTTCATACCATGGTAGAGTCCTATTTATAGGAGATTGAGGGGGTGATGTGTTGGCTTCTCCTTATCCCAAAAACTCATGAATCATCTTAAGTTGACACATCATATTGCATGCTAAATTATTCATCCTTGTGATGACAAGTACCATTACACTTGTCATGCTAACCTACGCATATTCTTATGTCGACAAATCATCATCAATGCATGTTGATTATTCATTCACAACATTTGGTACATTGTCGTTGTGGTATATTCTACCATTACGTCATGTAAGGAGCCTTTACTGACCACAACCTAATACAAATACACAAAAATATTGCATGAAATCATTTAGATGTGAAATCTGGCGTCCCTAAACAATTGGGTACAAAAAAATAAAATTTGAAAATCGGATCAAATATCAATACTCATTTTTTTTCTTTCTAAATTTGGTCCCTAAACTAACTGTGTACGACCTGATCAATGCAAGTGCCAGTAAAATCTGAATCAGTTCAAGTCTGGGTACCAGACCTACTTGCAACTCTATTGCATGAAAATCCAACCCAAATAATTAGGTTGTGGGCCCAGAACCTTAACGTGACAAGCTTAACAATTTTGACTGCCTGCTTGGTCACCATGATAAGTTGGGTCATCGGGCCGGGCCGTGTAATACTAAACAAGTAAGTGTAGTAGTTTAACTTTTGGGTTTGGCTCGAGCCTGACCTATGTTGACGGTTTGCCATGTTCTGTCCTGCTTGGCTGGCTCGACTATGGTGCCAACCCCAACCCACCCCGTGCATCGACCAGGTAGGCCAGGCTATTTTGCCCAAGCTAATTTTATATACCCCATTTATGCACCATTAGGTCTGGCAGGCCCCAACTTTTACACATATTTTTCCAATTTATTTTTCTTTTCTGTTTCATCAATTTATATTCTTTTTCCGAGTATTCATTTCCGAACGTCCAACACGAAAAGTAACATGCACTTAAAAATATAAGACAACAAGTCAAACAAATGTTTTGGGTGAGAACTGATAAGACCTCAAATTTTGTTTGGCCGTTGCTATGCAGAAGAGACAATCTTGAAATGAAAGTGTCATCGTTGCGTTGTAGGTACAGAAATAGTGCTAAAAAGCGGTGAGATAGGATTCGACGTGTCATGCTCCGCGTGTCACAGACTAAATTTTTTTGCCTTTCTTTTGAACGGCGCCCGACGGAAAGACACGAACGGGTGATGGCGAAGGCATAGCACACGCCTTGTCAGCCTACTCAGTCGCACAGACGGTGTGCGTAGTGTATTGTAAGGAAGGAACAACACAATATTTAGCCAAGTAAACTTCCTCTTATTTGAACAAGAATACAAAGCAAGGAGTTGGTATCTCTCTCAACCCCTAATGGCACGGATGATTCTTTTCACAAGAACTCTTCCCACCCGAGTGTGTTTTATAACTCAATACCTCTTACAAAAGTTTCCCCTAACTCTACCCGAGTATGGTGGTCAAACTTTTACTCCAAACCGAGGCTATCTCGATCACCTATGGCTTGAATTGCTTGGTCAAACTCTATCATATAGAACCCTATATGTAGAAGTTCGAATTCCCTAGTGCCCAACTGCTACAAGGACTTGGCTACCTCCACGGATAGGAAAATATCCCCCTTCTCATGGCACTTGATCTTATTGACAATCTTAATAAGGAAACTAGTTACAATCGGATAATGCCAACATGGCCATGATCCTTATCTAGCTAACCACTTTCCTTATCGGATGTCCCTTGTCGTGTACCATTGGTCGCTTGACCGAGTTATTCGGACACGGCACCATCTTGCCTATCAGACAACATCCTTGTCGTGCGGGACTCTCGGATGAATGATGTTACTCAGCTGTCCTGATGCAGATGGAAGTTCTTGCGTGCCTGGACTCTTCACCCATGGAAAGTCCTCGGCCGCTAGGACTCTCCTTGGCAGCGCGCGCGGCCTTGCACAGCACCTAGCCGACCGTGCATTGGCCAGGCTTCAACCCTTTTTGCAATTTCACGGGCCAAACACCTCCAACTGAAATCTGCCTCGTCACATAGTCTTTTCTTACCCATGTTGCCAAGGAAAGACATCGGCATGACCGACAAAATTTTCCCTTTGCCCGATCAACTTAGATCCCCTATCGCATGCGCACCATCCGCCAGCTTTGCGTCCGGCGCGCGCACATGTGCGCACGACAGTGTGCCTCATGCCCGGCAGTACCCTCGCAGTCTCTTGTGCAGCGTCAGTGTCTATACGCTATCTCTCACAGCATCCATGTCCTTGCGCTATCTCGCGCGGCACCATGCGCTGTCGCTGCCTCGTGCGGTCACACGGATGAAGTCAAGCACAACATTCGGCGGTCGCGCAGCATCCGACGATCATGCTGCTTCATGCAGCGCCATGTGCCCTCGACGCGTTAGGGATCCCGCATCGGGGCCGTGCCAAGATATAGGTCCGTGACATTCCTCCCCCACTAGATGAAGTTGATGTCCTAATCAACCGCTCATGCTCCTTTCTCTTAGCCTCAAACTCTTTCACCTCATCCTCAAACTGCCACAAGTCCCAATCTCCTTCCCACGTTGCATCGGCTTCGGTCTCTCCCTTCCAATGAATCCAAAAGAAAAATTTCTTATTTTGGCCCTCCTGCTCCGTCTTTCGATCAAGAATCTTGTGTATTTTCTTCTCAAAGTGAGAAGTAATCACGGGCGGTGCCCATTTGACCTGTCTCCAACCCACATCGGCGTCCGCATGAAACCGTTTCAAGAAACTCACATGAAATGTAGGATGAAGCTTCAAGCGGTCAGGTAGCTTCAAATGGTAGGCCACATTGCCTACTCGATGCAACACCTCAAAAGGGCCATCATACCTCGATACCAATGCCTTTTGAACTTTCTCGATGCTGATCTGTCTCCATAGGTGCAGGGTCAATTTCAATAGTACCAACTCCCCGACCTCAAACTCAATAGGACGACGTCCACGGTCAGCATACCGCTTCATACGCCATTGTGACTTCTCAAGGCTGTCTTGGGCCTCATCAAGCATTTCTTGTTTGGCTCGAGTATAACGGTGCACTCCAGGACATCTCATTTCGGGCGCTTGGGCAGCTATCTCGTGCGGTGTCATCGGCTGATGACCGTTCACCAACTCAAACAGACTCAAACCTGTGGAGGACGACTTGTGCAAGTTGTAACAAAATTCTGCCAAGTCCAGTAACTCCACCCACTCTTTTTGACTCGCCATCACATAGTGCCTCAAATACTCCTCGACAAGAGCATTCATCCTCTCCGTCTGGCCATCAGTCTGAGGATGATAAGAGGTTGAGAACTTCAGTTCCGTCCCCATCAACTTGAACAAAGTTTTCCAAAAGTGTCCTTTGAATCGGGCATACCTATCACTCATAATATCTTCAGGGATCCCAAAATACTTCACAACATGCTTGAACATCAACTCGACTGCCACTTGAGCTGAACACTTTTCAGGGGCTAGAATGAATACTGCATAATTGGATAGTCGACAAACGACCACCAATATGGAAGCCATGCCTTGGATCCTCTGAAATACAACAATAAATTCCATGGAGATGGATTGCCATGGTTGCTCCAGGATAGGCAAAGGTTGTAACAATCCTGCTTTCTTCTTTCGTTCAGTCTTGTCTAATTGACAAACAATACAGGTTTGAACATAATCTTCCACGTCATTTTCCATCATAGGCCAATAATAATGCCAAAATAAAAGTGCCATCATCCTCTCGACTCCCGGGTGGCCTGCCCAATGGGGATCATGAGTCTCCCTTAAGAGTATGTGGTGCCCCCCTCGCCTGCCTCCTGCTCTCATCCTTTCAATCAATAATCTTGTGTATTTTCTTCTCAAAGTGAGTAGTGATCACGGGCGGTGCCCCCCTCGCCTGCCTCCTGCTCTGATCAGGGTCCACAAGATACCGTTTCAAGAAGCTTACATGAAACGTAGGATAAAGTTTCAAGCAATCAGGAAGCTTCAACTTGTAAACAACGTTGCTTACTCGATGCAACATCTCAAAAGGGCCATCATACCTCGGTACCAATGCCTTTTAAACCTTCTTGGTGCTGATTTGTCTCCATAGGTGCGACGTAAATTTCAAAAGTACCAACTCCCCTACCTAAAACTCAATAGGGAGACGTCCACGGTCAACATACCACTTCATACGCCGCAGATCTTTAGCCCAACTGTCTTGGGCCTCATCAAGCATTTCTTGTTTGGCTCGAGCATAACGATGCGCTCCAGGACATCTCATTTCGGGCGCTTGGGAAACTATCTCGTGTGGTGTCATCGGCTGATGATCGTTCACCAACTCAAATGGGCTCAAACCTGTTGCGGATGACTTGTGCAAGTTATAACAAAACTGTGCCAAGTCCAGCAACTCCACCACTCTTTCTGACTTGACGTCACGTAGTGCCTCAAGTACTCCTCAACAAGAGTATTCATCCTCTCTATCTGGACATCAGTCTGAGGATGATAGGCGGTCGAAAACTTCAACTCCGTCCCCATCAACTTGAACAAAGTTGTCCAAAAGTGTCCTGTGAACCGGACATCCCTATCACTCACGATATCTCGAGGGATCCCAAAATACTTAACCACATTCTTGAACACCAGTTCGGCCACCACCTGGGCCGAGCGCTTCTCAGGGGCTGGAATGAAGACCGCATACATTGATAGTCTACACACGACCACTAAACTGGAAGCCATAACTTGGATCCTCGAAAATCCAACAATAAAGTCCATGGAGATGGATTGCCATGGTCTCTCTGGGATAGGTAAATGTTGTAACAATCCTGCTTCCTTCTTCCGTTCAGTCTTGTCCAATTGACAAACAAGACAGGTTCGAACATAGTCTTCCACGTCCTTCTCCATCTTAGGCCAATAGTAATGTCGAGATAAAAGTGCCATCATCCTCTCGACTCCTGGGTGGCCTGTCCACTGTGGATCATGAGTCTCCCTCAAGAGTGTGCGCCTCAGATCCGAATTGGGAACATAAATTTGTCCCCCTTTTGCATATAAGAGATCATCATCAAGGTAGTATCGCTTCACGACCCCATCCTTCACTTCTGTCACAAGCCGTTGGTACAAGGCATCATTCTTCACGGCGGATCGCACAGTGTCCAAAAATTCGGACTCCACCAAGTGTAAGGCGGTCACGTACTCCTTCACATCCTTTCTACTCAAAGCATCAGCCACATTGTTGTGGATCCCTGGGCGGTGGATCCACTCAAAGTCGAATTCACCTAGAAACTCCTGCCATCTTGCCTGCTTAGGGGTCAACTTCCTCTGTGTTCGAAAGTAGGTATTGGCCACGTTATCTGTCACCACAGTAAACTTGGTCCCGAGCAAGTAGTGCCTCAACATCTCAAGGCAATGCACTACAGCAGTCATCTCCTTCTCATGAGTTGAATATCTCTGCTCGGCATCCTTCAACTTTCGGCTTTCGAATGCAATGGGGGTGTTTATCTTATACAAGAACACCCCCGAGTGCACGGTCACTGGCGTCGACCTGCACCTCGAATGGTAAGTTTAATGATGGTAGTTTCAACACTGGTTCAGTGTAAATAGCCTTCTTCAGGGCACAAAAGGCTTGCTCACATGCATCACTCTATATCCACGGCTGATCTTTCTTCAGTAGGTCGGTCAAGGGCAAAGCAAGCTTCAAGTACCCATTGATGAACCTACAGTAGTAGTTGTCTAATCCCAAGAAACTCCTCAATTCGTGGACCTTGGTGGGGGCGGTCCACTCAACAATTGCTTCCACTTTCCTCAGATCGATCCGGGTGTGTCCTTGGCTAATGACATGGCAAAGAAACTTGATCTCTTCTTTGCGAAACTCACACTTCTCCATCTTCGCATAGAGAGTGTGGCACCTCAGCTTTTCGAGCACCAACCTCAAGTGCTCTGCATGGTCGGCTAGTGATTGGGAATAGATCACTATGTCATCAAGGTATACAACAACGAACCGATCCAAGAACTCGTACAACACGTCATTCATCAAGTTGCAAAAGGTAGCTGAGGCATTGGTAAGGCCAAACGGCATCACCAAAAACTCGTATGAGCCATACCTCGTCACACAGGTCGTCTTTGGCTCATATCCGGGTGCAATCCTCACTTGCCAATATTCGGCTTCGAAAAGTAACGTGCAGATGCCAGCTTGTCAAAGAGATCCATGGCATTCGGAATATGATACTTGTTCTTCACCGTGACCTTATTTAGGTCACGATAGTCCACACATAACCGCAATGATCCATCATGTTTCCGAAGAAATAGCACGAGTGATCCATAAGGGGCTTTGGAAGGTTGGATGTGCCCACACTCCAACTCATCTAACTGCTTCCTCAACTCAACAAGCTCCTTAGGTCCCATACGGTAAGGTGCTTGAGCAGGTGCCTTAGCTCCTGGCACCAACTCAATAGCATGATCAATGGCACGTTGGGGTGGTAACTGTCTAGGCAACTCAGGCAAAAAAACATCCTCGAATGCTTTCAGAACACGAACAATTGAATTCGGAATGTCGGATGACAAAGACAATCCGGCGACTGTGCATCCCGGCGCTGCTGCCAGTGTGCACGTCATGGCATTGTCTCAGTCGTCGCTCGGCAGCCTTTGTTGCTTGCCACTCGGTCCATCTCTGGGCAGTTGGTCGCGCCTCCTGCGCAATTTGTTGCCCAACAGTGTCTCGTGCGCCGCATGCTAGCTAGCACGCGGTCTGTCACCTGGCAGCGCGCATCGCCCGTGTTGCGCCTGTCTCAGCAGTGTGCCTATACCACGTGGCAGATCGCATGGCACGCGTGGTTCAATGCTTGGCAGTTGCTGTTGATCGCCTAGCAGCCGCTGCAAACTGTCTGGCAGTGTCCCGTGCGGCGTGTGCGAGGTGCTACTCGATGGCTCTTCAACCGTGTCGTGCGGCCCATGTGTAGATCCGCACGGCACCATGGCCTTTGATGGGTGGTCGGTCGAGACCTCCCTCACAATCACCAATCCGGTCAGGTCCCCATGCCTTAATCCATCTTTCAGCTGCATCGCTGTCTCCAACTGAACACCTTTCTTTGTATCCTTCTCTTTGATAACATCATACACAGCAGGCTCAAATCCAGTACAGCCTGGCTCCATGAAGTAGACACCCCCGAGCTTAGGGCATGGCATAGCACCTGTCAGGTTCATGAAGTCTTGTCATAGAATCATATCATAGTCATCTAGGGGGACAATTGTCATCTTGATTTGTCCCTTCCAAGGGCCAGCTCTCAGCTCCACCTCTGTGGTTCCCTTGATCTGTTTAGCACTCGAATTCACGACCTTCAACTTACTAGTATGTGGAGTAAGCTTAAGATCAAGCTTATCCACCCAATAGTCTGCCAAGAAGTTGTGGGAAGCTCCTGTGTCCACCAAGGCCGACATCTCACGGTCTTTCACCATCACTTTCAGGTACATCAGGCTATGTCATCCAGGTACCAAAATCTTCACGGCATTGAGGCACTGAATTGTGCTCATACGCCGAGCATCATCACTGCTCTCCTCCTCAGATTCGGTCTCAGCTACAAGGGCATTCAACTTGCTCTTCTTCGGGCAATCTTTCAACAATGGGGTCCATTGCATATGAAACAACCTTTAGACTTGACTCACCTTTCTCCTTGGATGGTTTGGATGATTTCGAACCACCCTTTGACTCAGTAGCTTTGGATTTCCCTTTGTCTTTCTC
>JAOWBN010254507.1:0-11449 GCA_028565015.1 Pinguicula moranensis | reverse complement strand
CGCTAGGACAGGCTGCAACTGATAATATGTTGCACTTTGATGACTTTGTAGGTAATAGAACCTTTAATTCAATGTTACCAGTCAAGAGAATTGATATTTCTATACATGAATGGATTATTGACACTGGTGCACGAACCACATGTGCATTGATCACAATGCGTTGCTAAATGTGCGTACTTTCACCTCACTAACACCAGTGTGGTAACTAGATGGAAGCACCAAGCCTGTTGAGTGTAGTGGTGATGTATTCCTATCCAATGCAGTTTTACTGAAAGATTGTCTTTACATGCCTAGTTTTAAATACAATCTTCTATCAGTGAAAAAGTTGACAAAAGATTTAGGTCTGGGATTTTATTTCTTTACTGATCAGTACATGCTGCAGGACCTTGAGATGCACAAAATCGTTGCAGTGGAGCACATCAGAAGAGAACTCTACATACTTAATGCCAACTCCTTCAATTCTGATGCAATACTGAAGGGAAAAGCCAGTCTTTCAGACTGCCTGTTAGCAGCTAGTGATGCTTGTAAACTATTTTTAGCACAAAATAAATGCGTTGAAGCATGTACTATCAGTCCTCAAACATGTTACACAGTCGTCTTTGACACTCCTCAGTTGATGTAATGAAACACTTGAACGTTTTAGATGGAAATACAAATATGAATAATGTTGTTGATGCTTGTGACATATGCCCTGTTTCCAAGCAATGCAGAATACCCTTTGATAATAGTGTGCACTGATCAAACAAATGTTTTGCCCTATTTCACATGGACGTTTGAGGACCCTACAACTTCCTTCAACCAGTCCATGTCAATATTTCCTGACTATAATTGATGACTGCAACAGATGCACCTGGACTTTTTTGTTCAAGTACAAGGATCAAGTCCACCGTTTTATTGAAGCATTTGTATTGATATCTAAGACACAGTATGTCGTGATGATCAAAGCTGTCAAAACGGATAATGGAATTGATTTTTTAAATGAACATTGCTCAGAATTCTTCAGCAACAAAGGAATACTTCACCAATGCAACTTTCCATACACTCATCAGCAAAATAGATTAGTTGAGAGTAGGCACTGGACATTGTTGCAGATAGCTCGAGCCTTACTGTTTCAGGACAAACTTCCCAAGATGTTATGGGGGTGAAGCTTTACTCACAACTACTTATCTCATCAACAGATGATCGAGTAAAGTTTTAAACTGGATGTCACCATATGAAGTTCTACATAAACAGAAGCCTGATCCCACCAGTATGAAGACCTTTGGATGCATATTTGTTGTGGATCACAGGCTAAGAAAAAACAAACTAGATGAGCGTGTACTATGAGGTATCTTTGTAGGATATCCTTCGTGTCAGAAGGCATACAAAGTTTACTTCCTAGCTTCCAAAAAAACTGTGATATCCAGAGATGTTCGGGTTTTTTAAGATAGATTCCTTCATTAGATTGCAGTGATGGCATCACCTTGTCTGACGATGGACCCTGGAAGCACAAAGATGTAAGATGTAGAATGTAATGACCATATATCTGGTGTGTTTGGACTAGTTAGTGAGGAGACCTTGCCAAGGGTTGATCAGGATAGCACAAATGCAGCCCTGGGTTCCAGTCACTCTAAAGAAGGATCCCAGGATGTGCCTATGGTACTCAATGTGTCACCATCCTCTAGTAAACATCTGAGTCCTGTTAGACGCTGCACAAGAAGCATCAAGCTTTCTTCCTCACTTGATGACTTTTATGTGTTATCTACCCAGGTTGAACAAGACACTCATCAGATGAGCGTATCATCATATTCAAAATGCCTTTTTTTAGCCTCTTATTTTGATTTTGTAGCCAACATCTCTACTATGACAGAACCCAAGCACTATACTCATGCACAAAAGGATACCAAGTTGGTGTAAGCCATGAAACAAGAGCTTGCAACACGAAGAAAACAGAACATTGGACATCACTTCCCTTCCTGATGGAAGGAAAGCTATAGGATCAAAAATGGGTATACCATGTCAAATGTAAACCTAATGGCACTGTGGATAGATAAAAATCCAGACTTGTGGCCAAGGGCTACAACCAAATTGAGGTTAATACTATTCTTAGATTTCCAGCCCTGTGGCCAAAGCTGTGACAGTTAGAATATTATTTGCCATTGCAGCTTCAAAGGATTGAGAGTCCATTAGCTGGACGTTAACAATGCTTTCTTGCATGGTTCTCTGAATGAGGACGTGTACATACATCCCCCACTTGGTTATGATAAAGCAAGGAAAGGACAACTGTGCCATTTGCTCAAGTCTCTTTATGGCTTGAAACAGACGTCACGGTAATAGAATATTGAATTCACTACAAAGCAGCAGGAATATGAATTTATTCAATCTTACCATGATTCTTGCCTCCTCACTTTCTCTGTCTCCAGTCATCTACTGTTTCTCCTTGTCTACGTTGATTATGTCTTAATCACCAGGACATCAGTGGCTAAAATGAACAAAGTAAAATACTATCTGGATGATGCCTTCACCATCAAGAACCTCGGCACAACCAAGTACTTTCTTGGCATGGAAATTGACAAGTCTAAGGATGGTATTTCAATCAGTCAGCGCAAATACATTCGTGATTTGTTGATAGATTCATCACACCAGGACTACTCACCAGCCTCCACTCCATTGTCTAGTGGGTTCAAAATTGATGCCAAAGATCAAGATGGCTCTAATATGTACCACAATCCAGAGAAGTACAAGAGATTTATTAGACACCTTCTCTATCTTAGCTACACTAGACCTGACTTGACATATGTTTTTCAGCAACTTAGTCAGTTTGTGCAACAACCTCGTGATTCCCATTATGATGTTGCCAGACATGTCCTTCGTTACTTGGCTGGTAATCAGACACTCGATCTTTTCTATTCCAGCTCTTTTTCCACCAACATCACAGCCTACAACGATGCTGATTTGGGGGAATTTCTGGGTATCTCGACATTCCTTGACTGGATACTACCTTTTTCTTGGCACCAGCCTCATATCCTAGAAGACAAAGAAGCAGCCTACTATTGCATGTTCCTCATCTGAGGCAGAGTACCGCGCCATGGCTGCCACCATTCGTGAGCTACAATGGATCCTCTACATGTTGGCTGACTTTCAGGTCTCCTCGGTTCTACCTGTTCCTTTTCAGTGTGACATTTGTGTTGCCTTAGACATCATGGCCAACCTAGTATTTCACGAGAGGATGAAGCATATCAAAATTGATTGTCATGTGGTGTGTGATCAGTTCAAATCCGGCCTCATTCTCCCTCAGCATGTCTTCTCTCAGCTACAAATAGCTGATATTTTCACTAAGGCACATCCAGCCTCTACCTTTCGCTTTATACTCAGCAAGATGAGCCTCAGGATTGCTCATCTTGAGGAGGGGGTGTTGAACTATTAGGCAATGACTATAGTTCACACTGATCATTCAAACATTGCAGATTGTTATGGCAAGAAAGTGGCCACTAAAAGAAGAAATATCAAACAACTTCCAGTGAAGAAGAACAAGGCTAAAGAAAATGTTGAGGAAACTACAAGTAATAATGCGTCTTTATTATGTGTCGGATGAGGGGCCAAAGCGAGACACGTGGCTGCATACAAGTTGTTTGATCCACACTGATCAGAAGGGAGGAATAGAATCATTTTACCCTCTTTCTTCTCTTGTACGCTTTTGTTAGTTTATAGTACGACTTAGTAATTGTCTTGTAAATTAAGTGGTTAATGAAAACTCTTTACACGGATTATTATGGAGAAATGAAAAAAGCAGAGAGTCTATTTCGTGCGTTGTTCTGATTCTGAATTTCTATAAATTCTACCAAAAGCCATCCAACAATAAGAAAAGAAAGCCATTCAAAACGAAGAGTCAAATTTAGCAAATCCTTTCTTGTCACTCTCTGGCTGAGAGAATTTGAATGATCAACTTGATGGCATAAGAGCTTCTTCTTTCCTCAAATTATGTATATTTTGAGACTATTAGACATGAAAAATCAATTCTTGTCCAGTAAGGATCCATTTGGTACACGATCTGAAAGCGGATAAAGTTAGTTAATTGAAGGTTATCCATGTTTATCCCCTGTTCGGTACACATGCAATAGTTATCCCGCAACCCAGAGGATAAGTGTCTAGCCTGGGATAACTACGTGATTGTCCCCGAAATTTTATTCCGATTATTTAGGCGGATTCTGTTATCTGACGTTTGTCCTACGAGTCGAGTTATAATAATGCCCCTACCTTTCAACATTTTTACTCTCATACCATCTATTTAATTCAATTTACAATATTTACCAACTTGTATTAATTAAATTAAATTATATTAATTGAATTATTTTAAATAAATTAAATGATATTAATAAAAATATATTAATTAAATTTTATTAAAATAATAAAATAAATCATTTTAATACGCTACGGGTCAGGGAGGCTAACCATATGAGGAGCCCTACCACTAGGACTTGTTCAAGCAAGAAGTTGGTATGGCCTATTGAATACCTAATCCCATGGACATTAAATTATATTAACTAAATTATAATAATCAAATTATTTAATTTAAATTAGACTTAATTATATAGACTATATCTTATTAATTGAATTATATTGATTAAACTATATTAATTAAATTATTTTAATTTAATAAATTATCTTAAATAAATTAAATTATATTAATAAAATATTAAATTAAATTAAATAATAAAAGAATATTTTAATTAAATAATATCAACTAAATTATAATAATCAAAAAAATTAGATGAAATTATATAGACTACATTTTATTAATTAAATTATATTGATTAATTAAATTATATTAAATTAAACTATATTAGTTAAATTATTTTAATTAAATTTTGATTTTTAATTTAAATTAATTAAATTATTTTATTAAATAATATTAATTAATTTACAATAGTTAAATTATTTTAATTAAATTAGATTAAATTCCACGACATTACAATGGTTGGCTTTGAAATGTTCAAATTCCACGACATTCAACTTAATTAGATTATAGATCTCTATAATGAATTTCAGTTCGTAAAACTATAATGGGAGGAGAGGACACGTGTATAACGTACATATTATAATTTCAATAAAAAATAGAAATTTGAAAAAAAAAAATTAGAGCGGTTTGTGTGATGATAGAAAGATGATCGCGTGTATTTATCTCAATCTGTGAACCTGGGCTAATATGAATGTAGTATGAGAAGTTAAAAGCAATGCCTACGAGAATATGTACAAAAGACTGGACACGAAGGAGGGTGCACAGGATATGTATAAACTGGAAAAAGCCCGGGACCGTAGGAGTAAGGATATTGACACGGTCAGGTATATAAAGATTGATGAAGGAAAAATTCTTCTGACCGACAGGTGAATTAGAGACAAGTGGGCGTGATACTTCAACAAGTTGTTTAACGAGTCACAAGAGTATGATATTACATTGGGGGGAGGAGAGTTGGAGTGAAGGCTGGAAAATAGACTTTGTGTTAGGCAAATAACGATAAGGGAGGTGTAGGAGGCTCTTAGAAAGATGAGAATGATGAAAACAGTAGGGACGGACCAGATACCAATTGAGGTATGAAAGTGTCTAGGAGAGGTAGGGGTGCAATGGTTAATGCATCTTTTTAACATCATACTACAAAAGGGACAGATGCCTAATGAGTGGAGAAGTAGTGTAGTAGTGTCGCTATACAAGAACATGGGGGACGTGTAAAAATGTAGTAACTACCGGGGAATTAAGCTCTTGAGCCATACGATGAAGTTGTGGGAGAGAGTTATTGAACGCAGGCTGCAGGAATATGTGAACGTGAAAGAGAACCAATTTGGGTTTATGCCCGAAAGGTCAACGATGGAGGCAATTCATAAACTGAGACGACTAATGGAGAAGTACAGAGAACGTAAGCGGAGTCTCCATATGGTCTTCATAGACTTAGAGACGGCGTATGCTTCTATACCGAGAGATGTGATTTGGGAATATTTATAAACCAAGAATGTCCCGTGAATGTATGAGGGCTATAAGAGGTATGTATGAGAGCGCAAAGACTAGTGTGCGAATCCCAGTAGGAGACAATGAGTATTTTATGGTGAACACAGGATTGCACCAAGGTTCTGCTCTAAGTCCGTTTCTTTTTGCGGTGATTATGCTGCTCTCCTGGGATATACAATATGACATCCCATGGTGTATGTTATTTGCAGATAATGTTGTCTTAGTAGTAGAGTCAAAAGAGGAGGTCAATGTTAAGTTGGAACGTTGGAGGGTGACACTAGAGACAAAATGACTATGCTTGAGTCGTTCAAAGATGGAATATATGGCATGCGATTTTGATGATATGCTGGACAATAGGGAGATGAACGTTATGATTGCAAATCAAGTACTTCCACAAAAGGATCGTTTCATGTACTTGGGATCGATAGTACAGAAGGATGGAGGGGTTGAAGGGTTGGATGGTTAAAATGGCGGTCAGAGATCGGAGTACTATGCGATAAGAAATTCCCAGGTAAGTTGAAAGAGAAATTTTATAGGACGGTTATACGACCAGCCATGTTATATGAGGCAGAGTATTGGGCTATGAGGTTGTCGCATGTGCAGAAGTTTGAAGTGGCGGAGATGAGAATGTTGAGGTGGATGTGTGATTGCACAAGACTAGATAAGATCCCCAATGGATTTTTTAGGGACACGTTGGGTATAGCACCTATTGGTACAAAGCTGAGAGATGGAAGACTACAATGGTTTGGACACGTACGCAGAAGGCATATTGACGAACCTGTTAAGAGAGTCGAAGGAATTCAGGTTGAAGGGAGGCGTGGGAGAAAGGGACCTAGGAGAACATTGGAGGAGCAACTCTGATTAAATTTAGCAGGATTAGACCTCTCCGAGGACATGACCTCTGATAGAGTAGGTTGGAGACGTAGGATTACTGTTCAAGAGGTAGAGAGATAGGGATATGGGGGATTATACGGGATGTACTTAGCAGGTATCGGGGTAGCAAGTACTTCTTTACCTATATACTTACATACTTACTTATCTGCTTATTGACCTAGCTCATTAAATGTATATTAATTCATCTCTTTGTCTATATAGATGGGCACTCACCGTATTCTCTCCTCTCCCTCCCCCTCTATCTCGATCTTCTTCTTTTTTGTGTGTGTGTTCGAAGAGCCAAGGATCTCCACGAAAACAGTCTCTTGATCTCTTATTAAAGGTTAGGATACGACTACGTACATCTCACCCTCCCTAGACCCTGCCTAAAGACGGGATATACTGAGTATGTTTGATTTGGTTTTATTTTTTTATTTTATATAGTTTTTGTTCCAATCAGCGTTTGAATATAGAGAAAGAGTTAACAATAACTTAATTTAAGGGTGAGGTCCAATGTTTGATATCTAAGAAAAAAAGTATCAATAGAAAAGCTAAAAATTCACTAGAACGTACCAGAATCAATACCTACAATCTGTAATCATACATCCAAAATTGAAATTGAAAACAAAAATCAACTACTACAATTTGGTACCTGAAATTCGATTTTCTCATATGGTTTGGGTTCTTGTAACCAAACGGTCTACCCAGGAGCTTATCCAACGGGGTGATCAGGCCAATGTCCCCCTCCTCATTTTTCTAGTGTACTTTAAAAAATAAATAAATAACTCTATCGTCTCCTTCCCTCCCCTCCCCCTATCTCTGTGTAGGCTCCACTACACACCCTGCAATAGACAACGCAACCACAAAAGTCGTATATAGTAGCTATAAATATGTACAAGTATACCACTTGATATCTATCTACAAAAATTCAGTTATCAAAACAATGCAATAAACATGTGTTCCCTCTTTTCTCTCAACGATTACCATACCTCCAATGCCCTGAACTGTCTTCATGGTATTAGAGGGGGTTCACAAGGCCTTATCACCTCAACATTGATCCTGTCCTCAGCACTTCCTCCCATGCGCATGTCCTGTTCCTAATTTCCATTCTCTCTATTTTTGCGTATACAACTACATATCATATCACCATCATTCATCAACATACATCTACTTCACTTTCCTCTGTTTCACTAAACTACTTCGCTATCCTGCAATGGCTCTACCTCATCCAATACAGGAGTCAGCTCAACTGGCTTCCCCAGCAAACCCTTCAGCCATTTCATTGTCCTATGCCGAGTTTTCTCATCTTGATACCATTAAACTCAAGTAAGCCGTTTCCTTCAAAATAATAAGTTTCTCGGTTATGTCAATGGTTTTATTCCTCAACCTCAAGAACAAGACCCTATTGATCCAAATAAACCAAATCAAGCATACCTTGAGTGGCAAACTATTGATGCCGCTTATACTCCCTCCTCATCTCCTCTTTGACAGATGAAGCCCACAATATTATTGTTGGGAAATTCACAACTAGGGATGTTTGGCAAACTTCGCAACAAGAGTTTCATAGCTCTCGACCATCTCATGAGCTTGCACTCCGAGATGAGCTCCAGCAATTCCACAAAGGGGATCACTCAATTAAAGAATATTAGAGAGAATTTCTTAGAATTACCGAGCGCTTAGCAGCATTGGGAAGGCCTGTCTCACCGTCAAACTAGAGCCATCGGCTCGACCTTTATTTCATAGCATTTATCGGCTCTCAACTTTCATAGGATCCCCTTCCTTCAGTTCGAGAGCTTATAGCCCGAGCAAAGGACTTTGCATCTCTCTATCATAGAATAGTTCTCGGCGTGGCCTCTCTGGCACCTCAATCGCTCCAGCATCCACAGTGTCAACAACTTCTTCCACCGCACCTCCAGACTCAATCTTCGGCCAATTTTTGGTTAGAAGTCCACTCATGTTCCACTATCTGTCACCACACTGTACATCCCTCAATAGGCACAACCACCTCAATTCTCTCTAGCGCTTCCACTGCAAGTCCATATCCTCGTCGGAGTGATCCATCACTAGACCAAGGCTCCCGTGGGCCTTAGTGTCAAATTTGTCACGCCTTCAGACACTATGTAGACTCGTGCCATTCCAGATACTCATCTTTGATGTTTGGAGAAGCTACTGCTCAGGTAAAATTTGACATGGCTCCGCCGATTCCGGTCGACACGATGTGTCCGACAACCAATATGGGAATTCTTTGGTGTATCCTCACAATTCACCGCTGGGAAATTTTGGACGTGGGCCTCTTGGATTCTTGGCCCAATATCTACCTTATGTAGGCCTGCAGCGGGATTTTGCATCACAACAATTAACGGGAGGGAACCCTTACAAAGCAACCCTAAAACGAAAATCTGGTTTTCCCCTTCAGGTTTAACCTTGTAAATGCCAGAAGACAAAATCCATTTACATTCGAAGATGTGGTAAGCCTATTTTTTCTATTATGAGGATCCCTTTAGACAGTCTAGGAAGTTGAGTTATGCTCCAGCATTCTAGTGTTGCACCTTTTGCCCCAATCTTTGCAAGTTGATCCACAATTTGATTCTCTTCTTTGAATTGATGAGAAACGTGAACTCTCAAACTGATGGACTCCTTCAAAAAGTCCTCCCAAAAGTCCCATAAGTACCACAGGTTGCACCGGTTCGTAGTGATCCAATTTACCAGGAGCATTGAATCTGATTTTAGTATTATGTTGTGCCATCCTGCATCCTTGCAAAAGCGTAATCCTATAGTAGCTGCCTGTAATTCTGCCGCATTATTTGTCCCTACAGTTAGGGGAACTGCGAAACCTTTGAGACAATCATCGTTGCAGTCCCTGATAATGCCCCCTGCTCCCAAACCTCCGGGATTTCCAACAGAACTCCCATTGGTGCTTAGCTTTACCCAGCCGGCCGGAGGTTTGGTCCATCTCACTATCCTTGCTTTATCTTTTGTTCTCCATTTAATTGTGATACTAAGCTTCCTTAATATCTCTCGGTCCTGTACCTGCATTTTTAGAGAAAGATTATTAGCCGCAGAAATCTCATTAATAATCTTACGTACCTCCCTCCATCGATGATCAGATGTTCGCACGCCTCCTTCCAATCTTGCCCTACATCTATAGCACCACATGACCCATGTTATGATGGCCGGGGAGAATTACTGAGAAAAAACCTGCTAGTCCTGATCTCCTTCCTCGAACTGTCCATTGAATTATTCTTCCTTTCCACAAGTTGGGGTGATTACTGATGCCGCCAACAACAGAGGTTGCTCTCGACCACAGTGTCTTTGCAGTTTCACTATTGGAGAGAACATGATCCAGTGTCTCACTTCTCCTTTCTACACAACAGTGGCAAGCTGAGGCCAGACTCACGCCCTTCTTGGCCACCGGATCATCCGTGGGGAGGCTGTGATTCCATGCTTTCCAGCTTATCAGGTTTATCTTCATTAGGAGGTATTTGCTCCAAGGTAGGGATTCTGCTTGTCCTGTGTCTGCTCTGGATCTTACTTTCTCCCAGGCCATTTTCAGTGTAAATTTTCCTTCATTTGACAAAGTCTATATTATCTAATCCTTTTGATCACATTCTGGGGGCGGATGTAAGGCCTGGATTTCCTCTGTAATTTCAGTTCCTACTACTGATTGTAAGTGTGTGGTTAGCCACTGTCCATTCATGGCGAAATTCTGAACTATTGCTTCTTTGTCTGTAATATCCCAAACACGCAAAGAAAGCGACCCTGTGCTTATCCATTTATCATACCAGAATGACGAGTTCCCCTGTTTCAGCACTATTTTTATATTTTCTACGACCTCCCCACGCCACTGCATCGCATATTTCAAGAAACGGCGATCTTGACTACTTGATTCTCTCTGAAGGAAACTTTATTTCTTGTTATACTTCACCTTCAGGAACCTAGACCAAAGATTTTCCTCCACAAGTAGTCTGTAACAAGTTTTCATTTCCATGGCCTTCTGCAGATCAGCTACATCCCAAACCCCCAATCCTCCCTCATCAATAGGTTTGCACATGCGCTGCCAATTCCTTCAATGTGTTTTTTCTTTCCATTTGTCTCTCTCCAAAAGAATTTCACAAAATTTTTCCTGATCTCGTTCTGAATGTACACCGAAATCTTCATTACTGCAATTAAATGCATTGGTTGGCTAGATAACACATGATTGATCAGAGTAAGTCACCCCCCTGCGATAACATACGTCCTTTCCATCCTGCAAGTCTCTTCCTTATCCTTCCAATAAGCGGGTCCATCATCTGCCTAGTCAGCTTCCCAGGGCTGAGGGGGGCACCAATGTACGAGAAGGGCCAGCTACCTTCATTGTAATTAGTTATTCTTTTGAGATCCTGTTTTCTTAAGTAAGAGATCTATTTGGCAAAAAATAGAAAGGATTTCTCCTTGCTAATTGATTGACCGAACCAGGAATAGAATTCCTGAAGTATTTTCATCATTTCTTTGATCGATCTCTTATCTCCACTCATGAATAGCAATAAGTCATCAGCATAACTTAAATGATATATTGGGGGGGGGGGGCACCAACTGGGAGGTAGAAACTACTGATAC
>JAOWBN010254506.1:0-23224 GCA_028565015.1 Pinguicula moranensis | reverse complement strand
TTAACCCGAACAACCCCCCCCCCCCCCCCTCCTACCCCTAGCAAAACCGTCGCCTCCTCCTAACCCGAGGGGGGTAGTATCAAATCTCCTTCTCACCAGGCTTTCACCTCAAGCCACCGCCACCGACTCTAGCCGTCTTCATCGCCATCTCTCATTAAGCCAGTTTGGCTGCAGATCTGAGTTTGTGGGCTCTCTTATGATAGATTAAGAGCCTCTATTCATCTACTACTTGTCATTGGATGATCGAGTATCCGGTCTCCATTGCCTACTCTGTTCATCTATTATTTGTCCTTGGGTGATCGAGTGTTCGATCTCCATTGTCTAAATCGCCATTATTATTCGACAAATTGCATGTTCATACTGTGATCCACCAGCCCATGTTACTAGTGTATTATTTCATGAGATCAGACTACCGATATGTCCATCAAGTCCATTGGTCTGGAGCTCTTACAACTATCTCTTTGCCAGATCGGACTCGTCAACATCTTCGCCCCAGTTTGAAGGAAGTGTTGGAATATGGGCTCCTTCCCATCTTTTAGAGATTTCTTTTATGTTCTAGAGTTGCACTTATTTACTAATTTGCCCTTGTATGAAACACATAGATAGGGTTGATTATTATAATAAAAAATAATCCTTTCTTGAAATCCTTTTCATATTTCCACATATAAAGTCCCAAAGTCAGTCACAAAAGAACTCACATATCCAAAGAAAATTTCTTTGGGGAGAAGCCTAAGGAAGCTCAAGAAAGATATTTTGGGTGGCTTGAGATGATATTTGTCAAGAACTAAAAGATGGAGGATTGAGAGTTAAAGAGATGTAAAGCTTTAATGATATGCTTATTTGAAAATTGGGATGGAGACTATTGCAGAATGGTGATGACCACTTGTGAAAACAAATCCTATAAGCAGTGGTTTGGTAGCCTGATAATCAGGGGATAAATGGTGACAGGCACAACATATTCGCCTTAATCTAGCGTTTGGTGCACATGCACTTGCAATCCTTTGGCCCGAAGGATTGCAAGTCGGCCTAGGACGAAGGCTGATAACTCCAAAAAATTTAACAACCGAAAATTTCATGGATTTCTCAATCCCTCCTCTTATCCCGCCTCCAATTATGTAATTGCCACTAAATTTCTAATTAATTACGATATGCCACTGTATTTATATAACCACATTCGCCTGTTTTCTAGGGTTTCACAGCTGCAAGAGTGTATTTCATGCGATTTCACGGCTGCATAAATTCGACTCCGATAGGTCTTTTTCGAGAGCAGCGACATTGAACTTCCTCACGTCAATATCATCACACTACAACTCCGCTATTTAGGTTCGTATTCTTTACTTTCTATTTTCACCTCTCATTTTTGTTGTCGGATTGGTCTTCTTGAGTCGACCAGGATTGCATGGATTCGTTTGATTGTTTGATTGCGCATTGGCTTCTTCTTTATTGCCATCTTCAATGGGAGCTTCGTCGTGTTGGATTTGAACTTCACTTGTTGCTCCACGAGGATACTTCGATTGTGCTTCTTGGCTCCCAATTTGAATCTGATCATCTTCCTCCTTCTGAACATCTTCTACTCTCTACAAGTTGTCTTCATCTGATAGCTGATCTTCAGATTGTTCTCCCCGAAAATGCCCTTTTTGTTACCTTTTTCCTGATCGTCATCATTCTTAACAGGCTAATTTTTTACCGTTGGTTTTTCTTCTTTAATACAGGGTAGGAAAGAGGGATTTTTGATTTTCGACCATTGGATTTTCTGCTGCTATAAGATAACTTGCTCAATTTCCGGTTTGGTGATGCTATGAGCATTTGCCGTAGATGTAGATGTTTCAGATATTTTTTGATCCTCTGGCGCTATTTAATTGCCCTCCTATTTACTAGAAAGTTTCCATATCCAGGGCCTCCTATTTTCATTTTTTTGCAAAAATTCCAAGTCTCTACTGCAACTGCAATAGGTTCCTCCGAGAGTTGTATCAGAGGGACATCCAGTCTATGCGAACCAAGGTAATGATGAATCTCCTTGGTGAGGGTTTGAGAGCATCTAGTATTTTTGGTTCATAGTTTAAGTTAGCTGCAAAAGCATCCCAAGTTGCAGTTCTCCATCTCAGTTTCTCTGCCTTTCTTATGACACTACTTGGCATGCGTTTCATTTTTTCATACAGTAACCTTTGTTCATCCTTAGCTGAATATCTTTCTTTTACCTTCACTAGTTTTCTATGGCTAATTTCAATGTTGTGGGAATATTTCGTGAGTTTGATTACTGCTTCCAATTGTTTAGTGACTGGATGGCAATCATACCAGTTTGCTGAACATTATAATCATATCAGTCATGGTAGAGAAGAAAAATGGCACACGGACCCAATAATTATAATAGTTATTGACAAATACGACCTATTTGGTATATTTGTCTCTTCCCCTTTACATATTCATACAAAGACTTCATAGCTTTGCCTTGGAAAATAAGACAAGTGAGAAAATATTGACACAAAGTCCGACAATACATCAAGTTACATTAGGGAAGAAGAGACGGATAGGGGGGAATGGACAATTCACCATGGCTTTCTGGTAGTATATGCTTGTCTCTCTGATTCCTCAATGATAGGAAATATAATCAAAGTTTTGGGGCTGACCGGCGCAGCAGATGGTTGTCCAAGTGCATCCTTAAACTTATCCACTACCACTACTTGAAAGGATGGGCAATCGTCCGCTTGTCCGCATCCGCTACAACTCGTCCTGATCGATTATACCAATTCTTATTGTGGATCGGGAATTACACCCTAGAGTGCCACCCCCACTGGGGTGTATTTTTTCAAGATTCGTGGGTGCAAAGAATAATGCGTTGATAATTTCCAAGTCTTCATACTTTTATCTTATTATCTATGCTTATGAATATTAAAGTACATCCTCGTGAATATTATTATTCTAGATGTTTATATATCCTTTCTTTTTTATTGGTCTTGAGTTTTATTTGCAAGATTTCTGTTTTTGTTGGATGTTGGAGTTTGATGGGATTTGTTGCACAGCTTAACTATTTGCTTTGCTGAATTTGTTGGATGTTGCAACTTTGTTGGTGTGTGCAAGAGTTTTTGTTACATTGCTTCCTACAATCCTTGTACTAGTTGAACAAGAATCAGTTTCTGAAAGGGAGCCTATGTCACGTACCTGTAAGCGCAAGCGTAATCGGAATACACCACCCAAATACCTTATCCTGGACAAAGTTTTTGAAAGATTATCATTCATATAGAGAATCACTTAAGAGCCTAACAGGGAGTGTTTTAAAAACTGGAGAATGTCCAAGATCACATCCTTAGAGCTTTGTATAATTTTTAGAGATGATTGTGGGTTGAAAATGATCAATATGTGTCCGTTGTCAAAAACGTTGCGATCTTCCTGCGCACGCTAGCACATCACCAGAAAAATAGGATCCAGTAAACTGATTTTCAACGTAGTTGCCAGACCATCAGTCAAGCCTTCCATCAGCTTTTGCAAGCTGTGCTTATGTTGCGTAGAAGATTACTTGGAACACCTATTCCAATCGATCAAACATGCACCGATAGAAGATGGAAATGTTTTCAAGTGCATATCATGCATTTTCCTTCTATGTGTTAGTTTTAAAGTCAACTTTCCATTGTTAATTTTAATTATAGGGATGCGTAGGTGCATTGGACGGTACCTACATACCGATGCACACTCTAGTAGAAGACCAGCCACGGTATAGGAAAAGGAAAGGCCATTTGGTAACTAATGTCCACGGCGTTTGTGACACTTAGGGACATTTCGTATACATGCTTCCCAATTGGGAGGGTTCAGTTGCGGATGGTCATGTGCTTCGTGATGCAATAACTCGTCCCAATGGACTCACGGTTCAAAGTGGTGAGTTAAATCTTATGATGATACATATTCTAACAACGAGTATAATTTTGTATTATTTGTTTTTTGTATTCGTAGGGACGTATTATTTATGTGACAGTGGATACATGAATTGTAAAGGTTTTCTCACTCCTTATAGGCAAACAAGATATCATCTGCAATAGTTGGGTGGTGCAAATAGGAGATCACAAACTTACCAAGAAATATTCAATCTTCAGCACTCAATGGCATGCAATGTCATAGAGAGGGCATTTGATATTTTGAAGAAGCGCTTTGCAGTGTTGAGGAGCCCGACTTTCTACCCAATTAATACTCAATGTGATTATTTTAGCTTGCAATTTGCTGCACAATTTCATCATAAATGTCACCCCAACAGACCCATTATTGGTTTCTGTTCCTGCACAATATGATGAAATGGATGGGCATGTTCGCAATTTGGATGAGATAGAGGACGGCATGCAATCTATTAACACGAGCCAGGAATGGAATCAGTTCAAAGATAATTTAGCCAACGAGGTTCGGGAAATATACACTTCTCAACTAACAGCCTAAATTTGTTATCTCTTTATTGGCTTGTTGATTTCATTTGTTTGCAAAAGATGGAGACTTATGGTTGACTAATTGATTTCAGTTTGTCCTATTGCTGTGAACTAATTTCAGATTGTACCTGGCATATTATTTTAATTACTTATGTCTTGTGATTCTCTCTTGGTTCCTAGTTTGCTTATGTTGTTTTGTATGTAGGAACATGAGTACCGATGAAGGAAGCCAACCTGGTAACATGGCAGAAGTAGAATCAGATCAAGGGAAAGAAATACCTTTACCTACTTCCAAGACTAAGCCACTTAATGCACCATACAAAAGGCCCGGGACTACAAATGATGCACGCGTGAAAAAGATAAAGGTTGAACCTTCAGCGGAGCTGTATAAGGCAAAGAAGGTATACATGACGCCGAATGAAGAAAAAATATTGTTGGCTACATTAAAGGAGCTTTCTCTTGAAGGATGGAAGGTTGGCCTGGGGTGGGAAAGGGGAACACACATGAAAGTTGTTGCTAGAGTACGAGCAATGATTGAAGGGAGCACTATTACTGCGAAGAATGTGGACAACAAAATGCATAATTGGGGGAAGAATTGTCGTTTATTGAATGAGTTTATCAAACTGAGTGGGGTTGCCATTGATTCAGAAACACACGTTGTTGTAGTTGATTCTGAGGATATGTGGGATGAATATAAAGCAATGTGGTTGAGCTCATAGATGATGATGATGAAGAAAGAGTGGATGATTCAACTACGCCGAAAGAAAGGGGTAGAGATGATATAGACCGATAAGTAGTCGATGGCAAAGCAAGTGTTAGCCGGGGAAAGCGCTCTAAAACAAAATTGGCTAGTCAATCAAGCCTAACCTCCAAGGCAGAGGAGATACTCTCCACGGTAGATGAAGTCTTCCATACAGCAAAGAGACTATTTTCCAAACAACTGGATGAGGATCCAATGAAGCAGAAGACTGGCAGGTTGATGAAGCAGTTACAAGATTACGAGACATTGAATTTGGAGAACGAAATCCGCCTTGTCGATCATCTTATAAAGCACGATGGACAATACAACTATTTGGATAACTTAGATGAAGTCGGTCGTGCAGAATTTATCAATCTTTTTTGTCTATAGAAACTTAGCTAATTGGGATTGTGATGGCTTCTTGTTCTTTGATTATCTACATAGCTACTACGATGGTGATGCAACTTCATGTTTTGGATTCAACTTTATGTTTAGGATTAGCAACGATATGTTTTTGGATGCAACTGCTTGTCAGTTTTTTTTCCTCCATGGCTTACCTTACTACAAAACGATATTATTTTAAGAGACATAATCCCCTAAACCACTACCAAATAAGGGACAAATATTTTGATCCTACTTTATCCCCAAGTTATCCACAACAATGAGGGATAATTGAAATCTGGATGCCAGACACACCCATAGTGTAAATAGGGGGATTTCTAGCTGTGAATCTTATTTGAATGACCAAATCAACATTTATCCTAACCATTTACATGATGGAGGCAGCTTTCTTGACTCTCATTCGACTTGCAGAATAGTTCTGATGAATGTCCAAAAGCAAATAGAAGACGGGAACGGTACTTTTGGGAACTCGTAAAACGTGTAAACTGAAAAGCTTTTTGTATTTTTTAGCACTTCTTGTGCTACAATTGAAATACAACGTTATTGACCAAAACAAATTAATACAATTAACTGCATGCTAGAAAAATTCCATCTCTATATTCATTGTATTGAAGGAGCCTCTAGTTAAAATAGCTACATTTTGCCCTTCCACAAGAGGAGGCATGTTAAAGTTTTCTGTTGTTCCACAAAACGTTTGTGGATCAAAGAATATTACTCGCCTGTAAAGGGAAGAAAGAGAGGAATCAGATTTTAAATGACGAATCTTTTATATGATTAGCCACAATCTTGTTGCAGTCTACACCCTTGTTCTTCTGCTTTCATATATACAAGACCTCGCCTGATTCTCTGCAAAAAATTTCAAGACATGCATGATGAGTATCCAGAAATATGAGGATAAATTAGATATAACAAGCCTAAATCTAGTAACAACTAAATGATTCATCGACAAGGAAGGTAAATTTAGAGATTATGAAATGAATCCTTTTATGAAGGATATGACAACATGATATACGAGAAATGTCATCTTACGTAATTAGGAACCTATTGGTTAGAGTAGGGAACAAATTCATGCATCAACTCGATAAAGGACGCAATTAAAATTCATGTATCACATCAGCTATCCTGGTTATCTGCACTATTGTCTTTGGTGCATCACGAGAATTATTTCGATAAAAAACTCATGTAAACTAATCGACGAGTTCTATTGGCATACTAACAAATGAATATATTGGGCGCGAAAGGTTATATTTGGTCGACAGAGTAGAGAATCATTACATTGTCATTGGCAAAATTGAAGAGTATTATACCTCTTTTGTATCTCTTATCCGAAGGAGATCTAATCTTTCTGATGGCCTCCTATTTGTTAATGTTGCCAACTGCATTGGCAAAATTCAACATTAAACTAAAGTAAATTTCTCACATCATAAGTAACTGAATGCAAAAGACAACTAGTACCCAAAAGCTGAGGCGTTCGGGATCTTGTGTTGAGGGCATTAATCCTTCAGCTTTGAACAGTTCTGCAAGCCTTACTCTATCTGAGCATAAAAATTCTATCTAAAGTATGAATTGAAAAGGAAAATTGTTGCCTTGTTGGGAGAAAAGCTTATGAAAATGATTATAAAAGCTGAGTTGGTGATAAGCACCTCCTTGTGCTGCATCTTGTTCCTCCTTTATCCACTGGCGAGCAAATGCTGCTGTCTTATGTGACATTTGCAACAACTGAAAGCATTGAAAAAGGAATACAAGAGTACAATCAATTTCATGAAGGGATATGACTATAACATTATCGCAAAGCTAGGATTTTTATTTAAGAAATGTGATGATTTCATAATATTTGTTAGTAACTTGCAGGTGAAGTTGTTTATCTGTCTCCTGCTTTTCTAGCTTTCTGTTGCACTCCTGGTAGAGTTATGAAACTATGCTACAGGGGGACAAATTTCGTACAATGAGAAATTCCACAAAGTTGATTTAGGAATTTTAAAGATATACTGCTAACACGTGAATTCAAGGTAAGATAGAGTGTATTACTTCACTTCTCTCAGTTGATCCCTCAGGTGGATAAATATCATGCACCCACTCAACCTCAGCAAGGCGGTACCTTCATATACAAGATGAATGAGAAGTTAAAGGGAGAAGCTCATACCAAGACAATGAACTAGATATTTGTCCTCCATGTATTAGATGTTAATTGAACCTTACCCATCTTGATCCCAATTTTGGATGATGCGACATCTCCTTCGACTTTCAACCTGCACCAAAGAGTTGATTAGACGAAGATAATTCTTTTCCATGAAAATTTTGAGTGGGTGGGTACAGAGAGAGAAATGGGATGAAGAGTATTCTATTTCAAAACAAATAGTATTTGAGAATTGAAGAAAGTAATAATCAAACCCATACTTAAACCCGTTGGGTAACTCAAATCTTAACTGAATCTAGAATCATAAATCCTATAAAACTTTAATATCAACTTTAACTCTATCAAATTAACAACAATCCTATCAGGTAACTACTAAATAACCTACTAATTATCAAATATCAACATTGCCCTCAAGATGGGCTTCACTAAGCCTATCTTGACACATAATTCAGCAGCAGTCGATGGCCTCACAGCAATCAACGGTGGCTCATCTAGTTCCTTCCTCTATTCTGGCATGTCCAGTATCCTTCTGATCTGGTCCTGGTGTCCTCAGATTGGGCCACCCAGTATCTCCTTCAGATCTGTCTTATCCAGATTATCTTTCCAATCTCTTGCCAACGCATGGCTAATCACTCCTCTAGCCGACGCACAGCTAATCACTGCTCTCACCGACGCACGGCTCTTCAACATTCTCCCACAAGGCTAATCACCACTCTCGCCGACACACGGCTACCGACGCACGGCTAATCTCGAACACTCTCGCTCCCCCTGAGTTGGAGTCTCACTCTTATCACTCCTCAGTCGCATAGGCGCTCCCAGCTCGATACTAGACACTCCTCTTTTCGGCTTTTCCAGCTCAGTCATTGATCTCCATCTTGCCTCTTGCTAAGGCACTAGTCTCCATCTTGTTGGCCACTAGCCAAGTGCTAGACACCCTCTGGTTGATCCCACGGCAAAAGATGCCAACTCCGACCAGCAGCAATCAATCAAACACTGGACAAATACAACACCTCCACCCCATGATCGCACGGCAACAGTCCAACATTGTGCGATCAAGAACACGTCCAGAACTCGAACCCAAAAATACCTCTGAGACAGCACGGCAACAGTTTAATACCATACAAACGGTAACACCTCCAAGATGGCACGACAGCAGTTCAACATCATGCAATCGATAATACCTCCAAGACATGACTGCACGGCAACAGTACAACACCGTGCAATCGATAACGGCTTCAACCATCAAGCCAAAACTAAAAGCAACACTTCCACATCAATCCTCAAATAACGCCTAATTGGATCTCCAAGTTTAGGCGATCAACATCGATCAATAGCACAAACAACAATCACCAATCCACACAAACTATCCTTATTTTCCACCAAAACGAAAATATCCATCAAACGGCACCAAATCAACTTAAACTTATTTGACAGAAGCGACGGGGTAACCAAACAGAAGGATCTGATTTTTTTTTGCGGCGACGCGTAGCGGCAGTTGACGGAAGTGCGTACAATCGCGGGTAGATCTCAGTGAGACGATCCCGGTTGTGGAGGTCAGGGGTTGAAAATGGCAGACGCGCCGGGAATCGGCCGAAAACTGCCATGGGTGGCAAGCTTCGGCGACAGCACGTGCGGCGGCAATTCTTTGCAGTCTGGCCATCGCGAACGCCGGGGAGGCTGGCTGGCTGGTCCACACGCCAAAATACAGCGCGGTGGCAGCCATGAGCTCACGGTCAGCAGTTTTCCAACGGCCGGATTCGGCCGTTTCCGACCAAGAGCAAAGGGTTCCGGCGTTGTGGCGCGGCGGAGGCGGTGGATTCCGACGAGGTGGCGGCTAGGGTTTAGGATGCAAAGGAAGTAGGTTTTTTTTTCTAGGTTTAGTTAGAACCTGGCTCTGATACCATGAAGAAAATAATAATCAAACTCGTACTTTATTAAGAATAACCCCTTGAGATATATATATTACTACAACTCGAATCCTAGTTGAATTTAAAATCATAAATCCTATAGAACTTTAATCAACTCTAACTCTATCAGAATAACAAACAATCCTATCAGATAACTACTAAATAACCTACTAATTATCAAATACCAACAAGAATCAATGGTTAAATTTAACCCCCATCTGCTACTTTGGCTCCAATATTCACCAACAAAATGTAGGTGCTAGCTAGACATGGAATAATCATTTAAACAAACTTATCAACATATTAAACACAAACTTATCAACATAAGAGAAGAGGAAGAAGGGAGGGAGGGAAAGGAATAGGGAAATATTGAACCGATAATGTACCTCTAGAAAGAAGCGACCATCTGGAAGAGGCTCACAACTGTATTTAGAAGGATATTTAATCATCATTTAATGTCCAAGCAACCAAGATAATGATGTTCAAAAAATATCAGACTAGAAACAAAAACTCTTCATCAATCACCTACTCTGTAATCTCCACCTCACAAGCATAATCAGCTATTAAGCCAGTAGCCGAGTCAAGAACAGCCTGCAACACAATAAAATAATGAATTTCACGGGAAAGAAAAGTTAGATGATTAGCGTTAGTTGCATTAAATTTTTTTGAACATATCAGCTAACCATTCCCATGCGTCGATTTCCTTCCATTATCCGCCTCACCTGTTGAAACACTAGTCAAATAATTATTTAAATCAGCAACCTACAAGCGACAGAATAAAGCATATCCAACAAGTTGACATATTAGACTAGGATCCATATCAGTAAGAAATAACGTACAAGGTCATAATAAAGTAACAATAACATATATCAGACAAAAACAGAAAATCACCATCTAAAAGCTTCACATCAATATGCATGATTGTCTAGGAATATTTCAAAGTTCAACAAAGGATTTTTGTATTACAAGAGAAGAGCAACCAATTTCCAGTTTGCAACCTACTCAAAATCATTTTAGAAAATAAAGATCCATGCCATCACTCATTTTCTGAAAGTTTACTGCATAATGAACTATACATGACACGTCATTGATATACTTTCATAAACAAAATGCTTATGATATCTTCAACCTTTCAGCTTGTGCCACTTAATTTCTAGTATTTTTCTCCATTGAGGCCAAGATAGGCAACCTATCCACAAGAACAGATGATAAGAATGAGGAAATCAGAATCTTCTTTAATATTTCTCGCACTCTTTGTTATTCCATTCTACTACATAAATAAAAGATGTTCATAATGTATGTATTTGACTCCAAAACCCCAATCAATAAACCAAAATGCAAACAAGTCAAGATGATTATCAATTTCTTCACTCAGTGTACCATAGAGAATGGTAACCTATAGAAATAATTTGCTCAATAAAGTAGATACTGGAGATGCATGGTGTGGTGGAAAATTCTCATGGTCAAACAGAAAGTAAAAGAAAACAAAGACTATCTCGCAATGCACAACCCAATTATCGGCTTATGTTCATTAGCAATTAACTGCTACCCAGATGCAAGCAATTATAGAACATAAAATGTACAGTCATGATTTGGCTGAGGATATGAAAAGACTTGCATTATGAAAAATAACCACACAACTAAAAGGGGAAGACTATCAGAGTCAAAAAAGTTATACCAAAATATATTTACTTTCATGCAAAAAAGCTAAAACAAAAAATCAAATGTAATGACTAGAACCACTTCATAATCTCACCATCAATCTATAGCGAGGCTCGAATATGTTCAACTGAAACTTCTGACATGGCATAATAACATCCATTACAAAAAGAGGCAACAAGTCAGCACCAGGGTTTGTTAGACTGTTATTCTCTGCCTTCCTCTCCTCATAATCTGCTGGGAAGTTCTTTTGTATTATATTGTTCAAGGTCACGCTGAAAAGTCAATGGACTAAAAGTAATGTTTTCGTCCAAGTGACCCGAGAAAGTGTAAAACTTTATGTTTTTTTACAGACTTCAGACTCACTGAGATAAACTGACCTGATTGAGCATGTTCTAGGGCTAATCAACAAAACTGTCCGGCACAGTGGGCATCTATTACCTGAGATATTTTGGTTGAATATATGAAAGAAGACAGAAAAATATAAAGAAAAGATGAAACACTGCAGATTTAAACAAGATAAATGAAGCAAAATAAGCTGAAAATACTACCTCTATCCATGGATTGAAACAAGCATGAGCGACAGAAGGTATGCCCACAAGGAGTGGTGAGAGGTTCGTACAATAGTTTAAGGCAAACGGTGCAGTCAAAATCATCTGTACGTTGTGGTTTGGGATTGCTACGCATTACAACTGTATTGCTTGCTAACTTTTCTAATTTTAAAAGAGGATCACTGAAACGGAAATATATATTGGTCATTCACTTGGCAATCCAACATTTAAATTGAAAACAGTAATTTTCCGGATACCTATTAGGATCAATCTGAAGGCCTGCATAAATAACATCTTGAGCCTGCTGGTACTTTTCCAACTACCCAAGAGTAGAACGAAGTATAATAAGTAAAGACTTCATGCATAGTAGATAATGCATAAAGCATACAGCTTTGAAATACAAACTGGAAACATTAAATAAATTTATAGAGAACGGAACTTAATCTACTCAAGAAAGCACATTGCAAGGCAATGAAATCATGATAGTAATATATTAGATTCATATCCTATCAAGATTTTAAAGTAGCATTACCAGACTAATGAGTGGCACAATTCTAACAATTATTGAATGACGAAGATGATTTCTCAAGCATATGCAATTCGCATTTGCATAACTCAAATGCCACGAGTAGAATATCAGTAAGAGGCAGGCTTACCAGGACAAGTGCATTTGCTTTAAGAATGTAGGATATTATTGCATTACTTTTGAGGCTCGTCACTTTCTCCGCATCCTTGAGAGCAAGCTGAAATCAAGAACACAAGATATCATCATACCACTATAAAAAAAAAGTGTATATGAAGAACATAATCAGAGGAAATATGATACCCCAGAATGAGTTGTCGGATCCAACCCACTCAATGGCCTATACTCTGACGCTGAAGAAGGTCGTTGTTTAAGGAAGTTGCTAATTCTAGTATAAATGACATACAAAAAACAAATAAACATTATTTCATGTTCGCCAACAAAAGAATAAAACAAGTAAAAAATCTAGGAACCTGGATACAATTAGGAAATACTTACCGAAGATATGCAACACATCTGTTACTGAGAATAATAGGATCACCTGGTTTGATGTTGTTCGCTCGAGAATACAAATCAACAGCCTGAGCAATAAAAACTTATCAACCAAACTAACAATAATTTATATCACAAAAAGATTAGGGAATTCATCCCTTCCTTAAAAGACAATGTCAAAAGGTATTTTCTTCAATCAGCAGCCGCTGTTCCATCTCACTCAATCTAGCCATGCTTTCTGCTTCCGTCATAAAAAAGCACAGGGTTGACAACAGATTAAGGATATTATACATCTTTACCAGATTAAAAAATCTGATCTCGTAATTATTTAGTTGTCTAGTACTTTATTTTTCCAAATTTATAAGCCATTTTTACATTCTACAAATTCTCTAGTAAGTTATTTCACCTGCTCTGCTTTCTCTAAATCTAGCCCTTAAAAGACCAAGTTGTTACAGACACACACTAAACTCATACAGCAAAGCATTCTAAGACTCGAGGGGGAAAAAAATTCACCAAGTGGATTAATCTCCCCAGAAGAGCCTGTCATACTACTGGTTAACTTTGCTTAACAGCATAATTTACCCCAAATCTCATCAAAGGAGGATCAATGACTCCAGATAAAGCACTCAAAACAAGAAGTTCTGAAACAATTATCTACTATACTTCTACAAATAGCTTCATATTCAAATAGAAAACAAGATAGCCAAATACTTGAAAACTAGCAAAAAAAATTAATTAATCTTTCAAAGGGTGAGGGAGGAGAAATTAACCTGGTCCAATTTGTTATCTCGGAATGCCTTGTTCCCCTTCTGCATTAGATCAAAGAGATGATTATACCTCTCCCACGACATTGATGGCCCTTCACCCACATTCCCCTGCATCATTTATCATTCCTCCAATCACAACATAAATACACTAAAAACCCATAAAATACAGTTGATGAAAGCAATCAAATTCAGATCCATGGGAAGTCTTGGAACTACGACAATCCCTTCCAAGCTAAACCCAGTTGAAGAAGCAGTAGACATTCCCGCCAAAAGAAGACAGGAAACTGATTTAGGCGATTTGTTGAGTTACAACTTACAAGTCCAGATGGGCAACTGCTTTCAAAAGGAAGTGATGGAGAATTGAATTAAGTTTGAGATGAAGGAAAGGGCTTCACGCTTCAACGACGGTAGATTTGATTGCAGCATCATGTATTCCCCCTGTATCTTTCGTTGCAGCGGACTTACTCAATATATTTGGGTTTTGCCCAAAAATGTACCCGGGCTAAGCCCGGGCTCGCCCTAGAGTAGGTCCGCCATTGGTAAGTGGAACACCAAATGGATCGATATTTTCTCTTATTATTTAGTGAATAAATGACATTTTCCTGTAAGAAAAGATACCTATCGCAGACCGGTCGGTCATGGTCCTTACTCCTTGACATCTACCTTAGGATGGCTTAAATAAATAATAAAATTTTAAAGAGCTTGCATTCCCGGAATATGGTAAATTTGAATTATCATTTAAATTTGGACGAACGTAAATATGAAATTAGTTTGCGGCAGTCTATAACAAGTGACTAGCATTTTGATCTTTCTACAGTTTTATACATTTTTTTCTTGCATGGCTTCTGTTGAAAATATTGGGAAAAAATTATTTTTACAAAGTTCACTTTGCACTTATTGTTTATTATTTAATAAAATACTTTTTATTGATTTCCAAACTATTTTAAAAAACCACAAATTTGAAAGGAAAGCATAATTCTGTGAAAATTAAATTTGCCAGGTCACGATTTTTATAGTTGTGTATCCGCCCGCAGTTAACTATGGATTTGGTCACGAGAAGGCTCGATGGGCCTATGACCGGGCCCATTAACAATCTTTACCAAAAAGAATAGCATCGGCTAATCAAGAGGGTTCATGAGACTATCACATTGTTATCCGTGTAACCTGGGATTAGTTAACAACAATAAACAGGCTTACCGCTTATTGCTTGTTCCTTCATTACCGAGAATGCGGTCTGTGGGTCCACATTTAATCAGTTATGCTGGGAAATGGGGAGAAACCTTCTCCTTCTGTATAAAATTTAAATTGCATTGAATTTTTTTGCACAGGAATTTATTTTCAATTATGTTTTTTATGATAATTTTGAAATTCAGATTCTTATTACAATATCCTCCCTTATATATGACATATGTGCGCCGTCGGTTGCACGTTTTCCTACTTATAAAGTAATAATTGAAGAGTATTTATGTAATTTAATATATTTTATACTGCGATCGGTGAAAAAGGGCAACTCCAGAAATGATATAGCGGAAGAAATTGGGCGCAATAAATGTGAGTCCAACTGTTAAACATCAATAACAACATGTTAAACACCAATTTCAACCGTTAATCCAAGGGAACCCCACTTTTCTTGTCCCTTTATTTATCAAATTTCTTGCGCTATATCATTGCTCGGGCAACTCCGTACATTTTCACATTTGATATTTTTATATATAAATTATATAATTCTTCCTTATCCTCATTGGCAATTAACATTAATGTGTTCCTTTTGGTCAAAGCATGTGTACTGTTTGAACATGGGAGATAGCTGTAAACCAAAACCCAGTATCCAGTAGGTCTGGTCTGGTAGCCTCGCTTCAGCTGACGTGTGGACCAAAAAGAAATGAATGGAGAGAGACGCAGCGCCAGAGCAGTCTGACAATTTTGCCTGCAAAGAAAAACAAAATCATACATACTATAAAGACTAAAATGTCCACACACACATCGTGGAAAGAAAATGTAAGATTTTATTCCGATGTGCGACGAGGACGAGGATATGCTGTATGAATCCGTATCTCCCGAGAATATTCCGACGACAGATGATGTATAGTTTTTACTAGGATTTGAATGATTTTCAAAGTTTACGTATTTTGTTTCATGCACCACACATATGCGCACATACCCACATGGCCCGATGGTAATTTGGGTAGATTTTGTTTGGAGAGTTTTCAATTGCATTGTAGATGAGAAGGACAGAAATATGGGAATGATCTGTGAAAATATCGGAAGAATGCCATGAAGAACTATATAATTTGTATACATGAACAATTATTTTAATTTTAGTGGTAAAGGAAGATTTTTATTTTTTTTCATGAAAGACTGCTTTGGTCCACTCCACTTGAATACGGGGAATGGTATAGCGCAGGACAATCTAGGGCGTGAAAGCCACCAGCCGGGTAATGATTTTTCGTGAACTATATCATTTCTTAAGTTCTCTTCCTCAACCTGAACACTGGTCCATTGCACCATTTATTGCCTCAGAATGCTTTTATTACAACTTAAGAAGCTGTTGTTTGTCTATGTGAGAAAGAAAGAGAGAGGGGTAGTATTCCTATATGATGGGAGCCCTGGAATAAACCCATTAATCCTTTGTGGGTTTTCAAGTTTTCATTACTTACAGGGCAAAACAACAATGATATCTGTTCTGTGTAACTCCACAGAGAGAGAGGAAGAAAACTATGACTTTTGGGGGTCTCAATGGAGAATGGGGAATACGAAGTGAAGTTGATGGTCCACAAGGAGGAGCAAAGCATTTTGGTCCTGTGAGACGTGAGCGACAGAGTGAGCTGGTGTTTAATTTTGATGTCGGATTCTCATCTTTTTACTTGGAAAAAATGTCCCACCTGCATTAGACTAAACTTATATGGGGATGTGAAATAATTTTATGAAAAAGTTATGGTTATGTGGGATTGGGTTTAGGATGGACCAATATTTCAATTATTGAGGAAGAAAAATAAGTCATGATCGTCTCACATGATTATTATTTTATTCTCAATAAATATTTTTTTGGGTAATTAAATTGGTCTAATAAAAATGTCAATTGGTGTGCACAATACATCAAAGGTTAATCCATTTTTCTCTGGTCACAGTATGCAAAAAAGGGATTACAATTAATTCCTAATATTCAATTTTGTACTTTGTAGCACTTACTGTTTTTCAGGAAAGTATTGAAGCGAAGGCTCATACTGGTATGCTGGCTTTCAAGTAGGGCGATAAACTTTTTCTGTTTCATTGACAAGGAAACGAATCTACCGTCTAACTGAGGTGAGCTAGAAGTCCCATTAGCCTTATTTCCTTTCCCATTTTTAACGTTGATTTGGCATGGCCCATCTTGGCATCCATTTTTTTACGCAGACTTGGCCTGGTCGATCTTGGAGTCACACTTGACGTAACGAATCTACAGTGTAACTGGGGTGAGCTAGCAAACCCATCCGCCTTATTTCCTAACCCATTTCCGCGATGATTTGGCTTGGCTCATCTTGGAGTCTCAGGGCCTGTTTTATACCCATAGTTGATTTCTCATTTTACTTCTCTTTTCACTTCTCCTTCTCCTTTTAATTGTAATTTTTTAGTGTTTGGTAAAACTATGAAAAAATTTAAAAAGTTATGGAAAAAAGTGTTTATAACCAATTTTTTTAAGATGATTAAATGGTGTTTATAGTTAAATTTGGTATGATAACTTTGATTTATTTACAAAATTACCATTAGAAGTAGAAGTGAAAAAAATAATAACCTCCTACCTACTTCTAAAAAAAGAAAAATCTGATTGGAAAAAAAAGGAGAAGTAGAAGGAGAAGTAGAGTTTTAAAACACTGATTTTGAAATAATCTGGAAAAAAAAAAAGGAGATTAAGAAAATTAATCTAAAAAATAAGTGGTACAAACCAGGCCCTCACTTGGCCAAACCAGGCTGATTGATATCCTAATTGGTAGGAAATATTGGTGACAATGCCACCGCTGCAAAGAATGCTAAAACTGATGATAAGTTGTCAACTATACAACTCGTTGACCCCTGTTAGGAAAAGGGGTTATCAGATAAAAATAGGGGAACAAAATACGGAAGAAGAATTTGTCGTATCATTCACTTAGGTAGTCACACCATTGTTGTTTTGTTTTTGCCCAATGCCATCACCGGCCATCTCAGGCAGAGCTCTGGCGTCACCATTTAGCCCAAAATCTGGTGGTGAGCTTTGATCGGGTTGCTCTACGGGTTAGTTCATAGGAGGCAGATTTTTGTTAGCACCAACTGAAGTTGACTGAGCCATAGAAGGCCAATCCTCCTTAGAGGTAGAAAGAGATTTTGTGTCATTTTTTTTTTATCAAACCTTTTCTTTTCTTGTTTATCGCTTTTCTGTCAAGAAGAGCTTCTCTTTTTGGCCATAAATAGGTATGGCCGTGCTCCTTTGCTTTCGTTATTGACTACTCTTGTAAGCCTTGTCATGAATCCTTTTGACAAAAAATGGTCTTTCATTCGCTAGTGAGTTCAAGCATTCACTCCAAGGTAAAAAGTCAATTTCCCATGTGGTTTAAAACTATAGACAACTTCATCACGTGAATATTTGTTTGGAAATTCAACATATAGCAAAGAATCCTCGCATGTTTTCATTAGAATTCCAAATACATGAGCATACCGAATTATTAAAGCCTTAGCCACACTATAAGGGTATATCATACCACTACCATGAAAATCTTTCAAAAGCATTGAACATATAGGCATATGCAATGTACTTCTTCTAAATAAGAATCCTTTATACCTATAGAACTTATTAATTATCACATTTCCGCATACATTGAATACTTTGCTACAATCAAAACCTTTTTTAAGCCAAAGGACAATGCACTCATTACCACATTCTCCTTGCCTTTATACGCACACATACTCTTATTTTCACACTCATATCTCTTCTCCAACTGCTGATCTACTTGCCTTTGAAGTTCTTTGGTTTCCTCGAGGTTGTTCCTATAAGTAGGCCGATCCGGTATAAATGCTTCTGGTGTGAAATCAATATGATGCTCAATTCCTCAAGTTGGAGGCAAGGTAGGGGGACTTCTTTGGAAAGAACAACTGAAAAGCCCTGCAAAATAAAGATAACTTCAATCGGAAAAGAACCGACGAGATCATTAGTATTGAAAAGAACTTCTTTTTACCAATAAAGGTTTGTTAAGAAAGTAAAGCTCTCTTCCAACCACTCTTTTGGGACAATAAGCTCTCTTTCTTTTCTTTTCCTCTTTTTTCTTTCCTCTCATTTTCTTTTCTCACTTTCTTTTCCCTTCTCTTTTTTTTCCTCTCTTCTTTTTCACTCTCAGCCTCTTTTTTTGGTAAGTAAGTATGAATTAAATAAATCAGGGAAAGCAGGTACACGAGATCGTCTTGATTGCCTGACCTATACAAGCCAATCATCTCAATATAAAACTCAGTACATCATGGTGGAAAGAAAGTACTTACACAAAGTCGCGGGTGTCGTATCCAATCCGCTAAAGATAACACTGTCGGGACTTTCTCAAAGGCCTTGTGCCAATACCATGATTGAATCTGAATTTTTTCTAAACCAACCCACGCTCAAAAGGTTTATCCCTAAACCTTATGTCATTTGCACATTCCACAAGAACCAAGTTGTACAATGCCATATAGTTTTCCAAAGCTGCCGAGCCAAAGGATGAGGTATGAGACCCATATGTTCCCAAAAGTGAGATAGAGGTTGATTATGTCCCACATATTCAAAATCAAACCATTGGTACACTAAAGGCCAAATAGAATACGTGTGATCACTAGAGCAAAATAAATGCATGATACCTTCAGGCTCAATTTGGCAAAAATTGCACAAGCTTTCTTGTTAGGTGAGGGTGATACCTCTTAGCAATAAATTATCGGTTGCAGGAATTCTCATCTAGAAAACTTTCCAGCAAAATGTCATGATCTTAAATGGAGTTCGCTTACCCCAAATATGACCTAGATCCGATGAAGCTTGTTGTTGGGTTGTGTTTTGCAAGTATAGTGTCGTATAGCCACTCCAAACTGAATATTCCCCTGACGAGGAGTCTATCCAGCGCCATGAATCTGGGCCACCAGATGGGAAAGCATCAGACAACTCACACTCTAAGGCGCGTACAATGGGCACCTCACGCCGACTCAATGAGCTATGCCATTGCCAGCTTATATTTCAAATCCCCCCTTTGGTCTGCCATTTATTTGCCACAAAAATTGTTTTATTCGCAGCCTTTAGGTACAAGTGCCTGTCACGATTGGACAGTTTCCCAGAGCCCATCCAGTCATCTTCCCAGAACCTTGTGTTTTCACCATCGCCCATCATTCTAGTTATCCTTTCCACGAACCAAGTCTGATGATAGATTATTTTCCTCAAATCTTTCCACCCGCGGGTACCCGAACGGGATTCAGGAAGATCACCCAAGTCATCATTTGGGTGTCATGTCCTAAAGTATTTTGTGATGTCGTGCCATTGTACGGGCATTTCCGTTTTGAGTCGCCAACCCCACTTTGCCAATAGTGCTCGGTTAAATAGCCAAAGGTGTTGGAAACCCAGCCCTCCCTCCTCTTTGCTATGATACATGTTGTCCCAGCTAACCCATGCAATTGAGCGACTTCCAGGAGAACGTGTTTTCCACAAGAAGTTGTGGGATATTTGAATCATCTCATGTATAATAGATTGGAGAGCCTTGTTCATCGAGAAAAATAAATAGGCATTCTGTTTAGGATACTTTTGATCAGAGTTACTCGCCCACCAAATGTTAGATATAAATTCTCCCAAGATGCTTTTTTGTTTCTCAATGCTGAATCAATTCCGCCCAAGAATTACGGACGCTTGGGTTGCAACCCACCGGATGACCGAGGTACTTGAATGGAATTGGCATATTTTAGAAATGAAGTACTCGTGTAAGTTGTTGTAATACACCTGGAGACAAGTTGATACCCAATATACTACTTTTTCGAAAGTCAATGTGGAGGCCCTAAATTAGCTCATGTAGACGTAATATTCCTTTCATAGCAAGAGCATTAGAGAGATCACCCTCCCCAAATAAAAGTGTGTCGTCCACATAAAGTGAGTGAGTGTATAGGTTGTTTCCACATTGAATACCCCTGAGTTTTCCTTGCATAACTGCACTTCTCAAGAGGCTAGTGAGGCTTTCAGTTACAATAGCAAAGAAAAGTGGAGATAGTGGATCTACCTGACGTAAGCCTCGATTAAAATTAAATACTCCCATAGGTGCTCCATTTACGATGATAGATCCATAAGATGTAGTCATACATGCTTTTATCCAACATATCCACTTCACACAAAATCACATCTTTTCCATCATAGGTAAAAGAAATTTCCAATTGACCGAATCGAAAGCTTTTTCAAAATCGACATTTAAAAAAATTGTGGGCTTCTTTGATCTAGTAACATAGTGAATAAGCTCATTTGCTAGCAGGATGCTGACTTGGATTTGTCGGCCTTTTATAAAGCCCAATTGTTGTGGAGATACAATCTTGTCTATAAATGTTCTCATGCGATTAGTCAGTAATTTGGATAATATTTTGTATGCACTTCCAATCAAAGAGATAGGTTGATAATGCCCAAGCTCTGATGGAGATATAACTTTAGAAGCCAAAATAATGGAAGTGATAATTATACCTCGCACAAACCTGTCCGAGTGATAGAAGTCGTGAAGAAAATCCACATAGTCTTGCTAAAGAGTGTCCCAATGTGTCTGTAGAAAATGAAAATTAATTCCATCGGGATTAAGACTTTTTCGGCTGGAGCAAGACAAAACAGTCTCATATATTTCTTCTTATGTGAATATTGAAGTAAGCATCAAGTGCATCAAGTTGTCTTCTACTGAAAGTCTTTGTTCACAAGCCAATATGAAGCGCGGTCTTCCATTATCATGCTCTATAAAATGTTTAGTGAAATAAGAAAGAATACCTTGCTTGACTGCTACAACCAAATCCACCCAAATACCATCAAAATGTAGCCTCTGAATATTGTTCCGATTATGTCTCTACGGATACATGCGTGAAAATATTTAGTATACCCATCCCCCTCCGTAATCCTGTTAGAGCGAGACTGTTGATATAATATAGAGGACTTACGATGTAATGTTTCTTTTAACTGAGCCAATAATGATTTTCTTTCGAATATTTCCTCAATAGCAAGTGGACAAGTTTCCCCCTCAGAATCAAACCAACTTAATTTACCATTGAATTCTTCAACTTGCCGCCCCACCGTTCCAAAGACATCATAATTCCACTTTTTGAGCTCTTCCCTCAAGTTTTTGATTTTGGAATGATAAAAGATTTAGAGCCAAAAAATTTACCAGAATTCCATGCAACCTTCACAAAAGACCTGAAGTCCGGATGATTATCCCAACAATTCAATGTCATAAAATTTTTCTGCCCCTAGTTAATCTCCTGCACATGTAGCGTGATAGGGCGATGATCAGCTATGAAACGTTCCAGAGCAATTTCCATTAGATTTGGCATGAGTGTTGCCCGTCGCTCCGAGAATAAAAACCAATCAATACAACTTGCACTCGTACCTTTTCCGTTCAACCATATATAGGAAAAGCGCTGAAGGGGAGGATCAACTAATTCATTGTCCAGGATAAAGTTGTTGAATTCCATCATGTCCGAGGTAGGGTTATCATTAACGTTCATACGTTCCTTGACAACCCGAACGGTAATAAAATCACCAACTAAACAAACCGCAATGGAATTTGCAAAAATTAATATACCAGAAATTTGCTCCCAAAGTAAGCTCTTTACTGCCAAGTCCCCACTTTTAGCATACACACTTATTAAAATCACCTTTGCATTTTTTGATAACCATGCCCTCCACAGTGCCCTCCACAATTAATAAGTTTGGTTAGGATGTAATTGTATCAGCCTCACGTAAGGATGAAGACCATATCGAAATGAGCCCACACGACCGATCATGAGATGGGCTGAATGCCCATTAAAATTCACAATGTCCCCACAACTAATGAATCAAAAAACGGTCCACAGTCAACTTCGTTGTCTCTTGCAAGCATAGCCAGTCTATCAAATATAATTTTGATAATTTTTTCACCTCCCCACGCCACCCCGGAACTCCAAGTCCTCGTACATTTATAGACATCATTTTCATCATTTAGCATTAGGCTCCCTGCAATGTACTTGATATGAATCATTGCTAAACTTGTTGCAAAACCCACACCAATTAAAGATTCAAAAACAAGATCTAAAAAGGACAAATTTGTTGTGCTTTCGCCTGAAGACAACTTGTGTCAACCAACGAGAAGTAACGACAATTGTAACTGAGAACGCCACCAAATAACCCCCTGAAGATAACCAATATATCAACCAAGAATTAAGGATAAGTTCTTTACAACGAGGCACTTGACTCAAAGAGAAAATATAAGTAAAAAATTGGTTTAAAACCAAAAGAGAATACTAATCTTACAAAATTGCATAAAAATCAATGTATATTACATGTCTTGGGCCATGCCCTTTATATAGAGAAGCTAGGGGTCAAAATTTGGGACTAGCTCCCCACTAGGAACCTAATTCTAACTAGATAAACATAATTAAAAAGTTTCCTAATCTATTAGGTATGGATAAGGACA